>JAVJIF010010457.1:0-105537 GCA_038442645.1 Agave tequilana | reverse complement strand
AGTTAACTTTTAGAAAGCTTTAAGTAAAGCACATAAGATGTGAGAAGAGTGAGTTTTTTTTCTTTAAGAAATCGTAGAATCGAATATTAAAACATCAAGCGCGAAGAAGCAAAAATGAATTAAAAACAATTCCAGAGAAGTTCATGAAAGAATTGTGAATTCAACTATCCATACCCATCCTCATGTGCCTTCAAGAACACTTTCAAAAAGAAAGGCTTTTAAGTAAGGCATTCATATGAGTCATCGGGTCTTTTTCTTTTAAAAACAAGAGAGAAGAAAAGCAAGAGAGAGTTCGATAGCAAGCCTAGAAAAACGTTTAGTTATCCATGGAGAAAGAAGAAGAAAACAAAGACATAATGCAAACCATACATACTACAAGTGGAAGAGAAATTGGCTCGACTTTTGTATTGTTGTCACTCAATCTTCAAGTACAAGCTCTCAGTCCTCTCTCTCACAAGTTTTGAAACTGGACTACAAATTAAAAAGCAAGATTACAACTCTTGTTCTAGCTAACAAAGAACCTAAATCCTAAGAAAAATAAATGCAAAACTTAATCCTAGTCTTCGCCCTTTTTTCTTTGCTGAAACCCATATTTATAGCCAAAAACCAAACGAGGAGAATCCCGGAAAGATTGGGGGAGCAAACGCTCCCCCAACTGATTCTGTTTGGCCGCGGAAACGCGGCTTGGGCCGCGTTTCCGCGGCCCTGGTGTGGCCAGGTGGTCACACCAAAAGGGGGGAATTGTTGGTTTGGTGTTTGGCCCGTATCTGCTTCTGGTTTTCTTGTTTCTGCTCCAAACTGTTGTCGAAACAGCTTTGATTTTGCGGCTTCAATCGCTCGATTCAGGGAGGGTTTTTCTCAATCTCTTGATTTGCCAAGATTTAGCCCAGATCTTCATTTCGAATTTATTCTGAATTAATTCAGAATTTGGTGGGATTTTGGGCTTGTTTCTCTTTCTTTCTTTAAGCACTTGGACCTACATTTAACAAAGAAAAACTTATTAATAGAATTTATTAGCTAACAAGTGTTGTAAAGTGACAATATAAGTGCAATATATGTGACAAATCAGTGAGCTGGCGAGTGGTATCTCACCCCTGAGCCTGACCTTCTACCTCGAGACATTATAGTGGAGGGAGACGTTTTCTCCTTCTGGCATGTTTTGTCAGAGTCCAGTTGATTGGACATTGTCACTTACTTCTGGAGGGCTTCTTAGAGGATCACCGCGGTGTCGCCTGGCTTTCTTTGAGGAATGAAAAGCTACAGACGTGATACACTAACTTACTCCAAGGGCAGATGCATGGATGAAGACTGCCCCAGAGAGATCTCCACCACTGAATAAGCCTTCATTTTTTTATTTTAGAAATCTGTAAATGATGACGAGATAGGTTCTCAGAATCTCCTGTTTGATGTAAAAGATTTCATGTATTTTACTTGTCAGATGTAATGACATAATAAAATTTAATGAAACTGTAAATGCGTGTATTTTGTAATGGAAATGATTGAGTTGTTTAGATATTGCCTGGCTTGTATTTTGGAATAATCATACCCCTTTGGAGGCTTAATTTTCGGATGGCAAGACTGTGGCATGTCTGTAGTGTCATCTCCAGATGATATCTTCATCTCTGAGTGTACATACATTCATTCTTCGAGCGAAGTAAGGATTTCGGTCAAGGAGCTATGCTGGGCTGAGAGGTGCTGATCTCCTAGAGAAGTGAGGACTTTAGTCATGGAGCTACATTAGGCCAAGAGGCCCTGATCTCTGGGAGAAGTGAAGACTTTAGTCATGGAGCTGATGGGCGCCCAGGGCTGATGTTGGTGCTATTATTCTTGAGCAGGGGTTCCCTTCTTGAAGCGCACAAGCATAAGGTTTCAAGTGAGGGGAACCCTCAGCTGTGAAGCTGGGCAGGCAGTTGTTCAATTAGGGATGAGACTTTTGGGCACAGTTACCTAATTGACGATGAGCCTTTAGAACCTAGAGATAGGTGTTTGTACTGTGATTCTCGAGTGGAGCTTCCCTCCTCAGAATATAGACAAACTGGCAGTAGCCCAATCGGGGATGAACCTTCCGGATGATAATTACCCGATTGGGGATGAGACATGGCAGTTACTCAGTGGAGATGAACTTTTTGGATGGTAGTTGCCTACTGGGGGTGAGCCATGGTAGTTATCCAATGGGAATGAATCTTCCTGATGGTAGTTGCCCACTGGGAATGAGTCATAAGGGTGACAGTTGCCTGGTTGGGGATGAGCCTCTTGGAAGACAGTTGCACAATCAAGAATGAACCTGAGGGATCGCTCAGAGACACACGCTTGTGTAATCATTCTAGAGTGGGGTCTTCCCTCCTCAGAACATAAAGATAAAGGTCTCCGGGTGAAGGGAGACTTCAGTCACGGAGGAAACATTGGCAGTAGCATAAGTAGGGATGAGCTAGAATGTTACCAAAATGGACGCTTGATTAGTAACCGATTTTGCATTATCATCATCATATTTCTTACCAATTTATGCTAATTATTTTGCTAATAATTCTCATTTGGGTCTTTTTGCAGATAATTAAAAGGAGAAGCGCAAAGGGGTAACAAAATCCTGATTTAAAGCTAATTTTCAGATAATTAAATGGGATTTCTTGAAGAGTAAGAAAGAGGCTTCTAGAGGAGGATAGTTTAGTCCTAAAAATTGGAGAATGAATATGGACTAATATATGCCCAAGTGCGCAAAACAGAAGGTATCTAGAAGGCCCTAGAAACAAGATGAAGGAGTTGACCAAAACCAGGGACCTAAGTCCCTGGTATTGCCGCAGAAATGAGGTAATTTCCACGTTTCCACGGCGCTTTTGTGGCCCCATGCGCTGATCTTCGACGCGTGGCTCTGTCTTGTCATCCAGAGCTTCCCATTGCCTAGACATACTGCATTTTTGGACCTGAGATGTGTTGAACAACGAGTTGACTAGGGTTTCTCTCTTCTAGTTGTAGAGTAAGATTTTTCTTTTTTTCTTTTGTATTTTCTTTTTCTTTTAGATCATGTAGTAGGGCTATGTTGATTCAGGGGGGGGGGAGAGAGAGAGAGAGAGAGAGAGAGAGAGAGAGAGAGAGAGAGATATTGATATAATAAAGAGTGACAATCTATGTAAAGGTGTCTCCTTTCTCCTTTATTATAATCTTTTCCATCTTCTACATGATACTTAGCCTGTTTCTTTTCATGGCAATCAACTACTAACTACAAACTAGCTAACCACTTGATAATGCATATGAATCTAATACCTCTACTAGGTCTTGCTCTTGTAAGAACTATTGATGGCTCATGTGATGGATTCTAACATTCTAACATAACCACTAACAAGCTAACTTGAATTGTCCTCTTTATTTCATGCTAATCTCTACTTGGTTTGATGATTTAATAGTAACTTGCCCCTTGTTGTGTGAAATGGATGTGTTTGAATGTAAAGAACTATCTTATATGCCATGCTTTGTATCATCTCTTGAAGTCAAGGATTAGTGATAACTAAGGATCCATGTGAGGCAACTATCACTAAGAGGTTAGCATGGTTAGTGAAGTAATTAGTAGTTAGTAGCCAGGAGTTTTCTTTTACTATTTTACTTTTCTTTTTCTTTACTTGTTTTTAAAAACTATTTTCAAAATCTTTTTATCATTTTTCTATCGTTGTTTTCACCATCTCCTTAGTTCACCTTTGTTTTCATCTTTTCACAATAAGTCTCATCTTCTTCTCTATTTTATTTTAAACTCACTTTCTAAATCACCTCACTTTCCATTTCATTTCTATTTCCTTCATTTTTATTTTCTTGCTTTTGTTTTACCGATTTCACAAACCAATTCTCTTTTATTTTCACATCGCTGATTTCATCGCCTTCTCTACCATCACTTCTAGTTTTATTTTTTTCTTTTTTCTCTTTCTTTAAACAAAGAAGAACCTGTTAACATAACACATGAACAAGAACTGTTAATGCTTCTATCGCCTTTTGTTCCTGTGGATTCGACCCATATAACCATCATGCTATAACGGAAATATCAAGGGAACATTAGCACACACAATTTTACACTGATTTCAAAACACACACTTCAAGTACTGGTTTCATCCGATCAAAAAAAATTGGCGCCGTTGCCAGGGATGGGAATGGTTTAAACTCATGTTTTTGTTAACATTTTCTTCTCTATTTTGATATGCAGCTCAGTTTTTACAGGAATTTAAAGTTGCTTCAACAGAAAAGCCACGCAAACGCGAAAATAGTCGTGGTTCCGCGGCAATTTTGTGTTCAAATTTTCTCTTATTTTGTGGGATGTGCATATTGTAATAACTAGTGGACTTGTACCATATTTTCATACTTTGATTGCCTGAACACCGTAATAACTAAAGAACTAAAATCAGTAACTGGATGCTTTTAATACGGTTTAGACATTTGCATTTAGGCATGTGTCAATTTCATTTCAATATACTGTATCTTATTTTGTTGTGATCTGGTCTGAGGTGTACATATGGCATTGCATATAGCATAGGATAAACATGTGGGTGATTTACTCGCTTTGTGTTATATTCTTATCTATATTGTACACTTGCACGAATCAGACTTAAGCGATAACCCAATATAAGATAAAGTGGGGAAGTAATTACCCTTCCTTAGCCCAAGAACCACATCCCCATTTACACAGCCAAAGCCTTAATAAAAATTGATAGATGTTGGCCCTGAGAACATCTCAGACTCATTAAGAGATTGACCAAGGGTGGAACTTGTGAGAATCATACTCTTGTAAAATCGGTGTCTAAAATTGGGGATTAAGAGGTTAAGCCTCGAAAATACTGTGGTTTGGCATATTAAGGCCCATTGCTTACGCACAGATACCTCCTACCGTATTTTTTCTCTACCTGGTCGATTAGCTCATAGTCGGGTTCATACAACAACCTCTCCTGGGTAATCGACTAGTTAGGAGTTGTCTAGGTTTAGGTCAACCTTAGTATAGGTTTGGTTTTGATTTTTTTTCTTTCTTTTTATTTGTTTTTTTGCTTTTTCTTTTTTGTTTGCGATTGTTTGTGAAATGTAATTCAACAATAATAGTTCTTTCAATTCTAATATGAATTCATACTTCACACCGACCTTATTTGAATCGAATAAATCCAACCCAACTTTACACAACAAGGATAAACCAGATAAGCCGGATTGGATGTATTCAACTCAATATAACCCATACCGCTTATCCGATGACCAACATTTTCAAAATAATTTTAACTCTTCGAAGAGTTGACAAGGATTCATCTCCCTCAGGTCTAATTTTCATCATCTTGTCCATAATTTTCACAATTTTTACAATATTCATTCCCTGATGTTGCTTCCTATACTCCTTTTCTAGAACAATCCATTGAAGAAAAATTCGAATTAGAAAAGAGTATGGAAGTCGTACAAGCCATGCTTGAGTCCAAACAAAACAAGCTCAACTCACAATATTCTCAAACTTTTCCATATCTTGCTTCATATACTCTTTTTCTACAATAGCCCATAGAAGAAAAATCTGAGTTAGAAAGGAGTATAGAAGCCATGCAGGAGGCCGAACGAAAATTTCAGGAAATATTAGCCTCCCAAATTCCATAATTTTTCAAGAGTCATACTCAGTCTCACCTTTTCAAAATGACCAATCATCAGTTTGGACACGACTATAGAGCTCTTGCGTGAGTCCGAGCGACAGTCTCAAAACTTGTTAGACTCATAATCTTTATAATTTTTCCAAAATCAAGATTTCAACACTCCTTTTCTTGAGCAACCACATGAAAAAAATCTGAGTTAGAAAAGAGTACAGAAATCTTACATGAGTCTCAAAAATCTTTTGCCCAGTCTATCGATAGGTTATAAATACAAATGAGTCAATTGATCAACATTTATAGGAATGAGAAAACTCTCTCTTATCAATCTTTGACCAATTAAGATATCTCTAACACTATCGATTTGACACAGGATTCATGTTAATTTGGAAATCAAGATTCAATTTCAGCATACCTATTTGAACTTGACCAAACTCCAAATTTGAAATTCTATTGGTATTCTGGCAAGTTATCCATGTCCTGAAATTAAATTTGAGCATGAATGTGATCTTGAACTTCAAATTGATAATTCAATTCCACATCCTGATTTAATGTTGACTCCGGTAACTTTACCTCAATTCAAACATTTTCCTAAGTTTGTTTTGAATCCTATGCCCATACATCGTGAAATTGAATTATCCATCTTTCGAGATTCGCATTTGAAACTTGAACAATACATAACTTCTGAGAGTCACATTGATAAATTGGCAAGTTTTCCTTTCAAAAAAATTGAACTAAGACTAGATTGTGACTTCAAGCCTCAAATTTGTCATCCAATTCAAATCTATAAATCAATATTGACTCCTGTTTTGTTACCCAAATTGAGAATCCACACCCGTCATTGTCGAACTTGAATCACCAATCTTAGAAGGTCACATTCCAATACGAGAAAATAAATGTGGACTAGAGTTTTAACTTCTTGATTTGAACCCACTTCCTGAACAAAATTCTACTCCTAAACCTTTACTTGATTTCAATCACTTTTTTAAGTCGATATTACTTCCTGTACTTTCTGAGTTCAAATCAATCATTCCATCATATATCATTCCATTTACGGACAAAGGTATTGATAATGACTCCAAAATTATTTTTAAAATTTAGAAATTAGATGGGATAAAATTTCTAATAAAAATCATTCATGTTCACATCATAATAATGGGTTATATTAGAGAGGTCTCTGGGAGTTCCTGAGAACTCCCCGCAATTTGGATTGGGCCGCATTTCGTGGACCAATCAGACCACCACTGGAAGCACCACCTTGAGGTAATTTTTTCTTTCCACTCTATTTGTTTCATGCAGACTACATTCACAATGCATTGAGAATAATGCATGAGATAAGTGTTGGGGAGGGTTTACTAACATAGAGTTTTTTAATTTTTTTCTTTTTCACTTCTTTTAGGATATTTTTAGAAAATTTTCCTTTTGTATAGGATTTTTTTCCTTTTTTAAAATTTTTTTTTTAAACAAGAGACAAAGTTTTGATTTATTTTTAAGAAAATTAAGATGATCTTAGAAATTAAGGAAGCCTTAATTATGACATCTTAAACCTAGTTGAAATAATAGATCTTATTTAAAATTATAGGTTAAGTAAGAAAGATTAAAGAGATAATTTTATCTTGAAATTTTTGCCTTAGACAGCATGCACTTTACACTTACACAATTTCTGGGATGGGAACAAAGACTTAAAATGCCATAAAACAAAAATCCATAGAAGAAAAAATATATATATGGTATATATAAAAAAACCACTTATTAAGCTAAATAACTATGCTTCAAGAAGTATGATTATTCACACCTAACAGTGGTCAAAAGAAATAAATAATCCCGCTTAGTTTTGTGGTCTTGTTTTCTCGAGTCCTTAAACGAGAGGGATATTTTTTCATCTGGTGCTCTAAGACCGTCTGGTCTGGGCATCATCGGTTAAAGGCTCACTACCCAGGTAGACTAGAGAGACTAAGAAAACTAAAGGAAAAAAATATATATATAAATAAATGACTTGATAGTTAGAGTTGAAATCTCAGAAATCTTCACTGTTCACAAAGTGAATATTATCAAGGTTTCATGAAGGATAAAATTATTCTATCCAATTTTGAATTCTTACCTTAATTGAAGATAAGATCTTGCATATGACTAAGTTTAAGGAAGAATAATTTTTGGTGGACTTATGATCTTAGATCACGTAATTTTACAAAAAAATTTTAAAAACTTGACTCTCTTTCAAAATGTGTTTTCAAAACACTAACTTTTGTTTTCTTTCTTCATGGATTTTGTGGGTGTAATCCGCTAAAAACCCTCAAGAGAAACACTCCTCCTTTATAACCTAGAGGTTTAACGGCTTGTTGCACACGCTCAGTGCAATCGCGTCACCTGCGAAGTAGTGTAATAACTTTCTTAGTTTAGTTTTTTTCTTTTCTTGTTTTGTTCGGGACGAGTAAAAGATAAATGTGGGAATGTGATTAGTAACCGATTTCGCATTATCATCATAACATTTTCTATCAATTTATGCTAATTATTTTGCTAATAATTCTCATTTGGGTCTTTTTGCAAATAATTAAAAGGAGAAGGGCAAAGTGGTAACAAAACCTGATTTAAAGCTAATTTTCGGATAATTAAATGGGATTTTTGAAGAGCATGAAAGAGGCTTCTAGAGGAGGCTAGTTAGTCCTAAAAAGTGGAGAATGAATCTGGACTAATACATGCCCAAGTGCGCAAAACAGAAGGTATCTAGAAAGTCCCATAAGCAAGACGAAGGAGCTGTTCAAAACCAGGGCCCTAAGTCCCTGATATTGCCGTGGAAACGTGGCAATTGCCGCGTTTCCGCGGGCCACGCGTTGATCTTCAACACATGGCTCTATCTCGTCATCCAAAGCTTGCCTTTGCCTATAAATACTGCATTTTTAGACCTGAGATGGGTTGAACAGCGAGTAGCTAGGGGTCTTAATTGGTAAGATTATCCAAAAGTCAAACTTTCAGCCACGATTTGGCCTGAACTTAGACTTTATCAGAGCCAAATTGGGCTCAAACAGAGAGAAAATGTGGTTTTCATAAGCCGTGAGTAGTATAACATCGTTTATATGTACAATTACTACTAATAACTTTGTTTCTAATTTTAAATGGGAAGTCTGATCAAAAGCAAACATTCAGCCCTGATTGGCTGAATTAGGCCTTATAAGGGTCAAATGGGGCCGTAATGGGTGGATAACGAGGTTTTAAAGAGCCAGGAATAGTATTACATAGTTTCAAAAAAAAATTACTACTAATTAATCTTGTTTCTAGTCTTAATTAGGCAGCTTTACCAAAAGTCAAAATTTCAGCCTTAATTTGCTTGGACTTGGCTTTATAGGAGCCGAATAGAGCTTAAACGAAGGGAAATATGATTTTCAAGAGCCGAAAGTAGTATTACATAGTTTCTATGTACAATTACTAATAATTAATCTTATTTTTAATATAAATTAGGAGGTTTGACCAAAATTCAAACCTTTGCCCCGATTTGCTCGTACGAGGCCTTCGAAGAGTCGAATAGGGCCCAAATAAGAAAAATTTTGTTTTCAAGATCCGTAAGTAGTATTACATAGTTTTTATGTATAATTACTAAAAATTAACCTTATTCCTAGTCTTAAATGGGAAGTTTAAATAAAAGTAAAACTTTTAGCCCTGAATTGGCCTGAACTAGGCTTATTAGAGGGGGGAAGTGGTTTTAAGAGGTGCGGTAGTATTACATTATTTCTTTATATAATTACTATTAATTAATGTTGTTTCTAGCGTTAATGAAAAACTTGACTAAAAATGAAACTTTCAACCTCGATTGGCCTGAACTTGGCCTTATAAGAGCCGAATAGGGCTCAAACGGAGAGGAAACATGGTTTTCAAGAGGCATAAGTGGTATTACATAGTTTCTACATATATAAACGATAAATGAATGTTATTTCAAGTCTTAATTGGGATGTTTAACTAATAGTCAAACTTTTCGCCCTGATTCACCTGAGCTAGGCCTTATAAAAGCTGAATTGGGCCCAAACAGGGTATGTAGTTCTTTAGAGCCAGGAGTAATATTATATGTTTCTTTGCATAATTAATACTAGTTAACCTTTGTTTCTAGTGTTAATTAGGTAGTTTGCCCAAAAGTCAAACTTTCAGCCTTGATTGACCCGAACTGGGTCTTATAAGAGTCGAATAGGGCCCAGTAGGGAGAAAATGTGATTTTCAAGAGTTGAAAGTAAAATTACGTAGTTTCTATGTATAATTATTATAATAAACCTTATTTCTAGTCTTAATTAGGTAGTTTGTTCAAAGGCAAACTTTTAACATCGGTTTGCCCGAATATTAAGCCTTATTAGATCCGAATAGGGCCTAAAATGAGAGAGAATGAGGTTTTCAAGAGTCGAGAATAGTATTACATAGTTTCTATGTACAATTACTACTAATTAACATTATTTGTAATGTTAACTGGAAAGTTTGACTAAAAGCCATACTTTCATCCCCGACTGGTCTGAACTAAGCCTTATTAAGAACCAAATGGGGTCCAAAAGGAGAGAAAACATGGTTTTCAAGATCCAGGAGTAGTATTACATAACTTCTATATATAATTACTACTATCTAACCTTATTTCTAATCTTAATTAGGAAGATTGACCAAAATTCAAACTTTCACCTCCGATTTGGTCTGAACTAGGCCTTGCAAGAGCCAAATAGTGGCAAACATGGGAAAAATATGGTTTTCAAGAGCCGAAACTAGTATGACATAGTTTAAATGTACAATAACTACTAATGAACTTATTTCTACTCTAAATTAAGAAATTTGACCAAAAGTCAAACCTTCAGCCTCGATTGGCTTGAACTAGGCCTTACAAGGGACGAATAGGGCCCAAACTGGGAGAAAATATGATTTTTCAAGAGTCATAAGTGGTATTACATAGATTTATGTACAAATAGCACAAATAAATGTTATTTATAGTCTTAATTGGGTCGTTTAACCATTATCGTTTGATCAATTGTCAAACTTTCAGCCTTGATTGGCCTAAAGTAGGCCCTATAAGAGCTAAATAGGGCCATAACTGGGAAAAACATGGTTTTCAAGATCCAGACGTAGTATTGCATAATTTTTATATACAATTGCTATTTATTAACCTTGTTTTTACTCTTAATTGATAAATTTGACCAACAGTCAAACTTTAAGCCCAATTGGCCTTAACTTAGCCTTATAAGAGCCAAATAGAGATCAAACGTGTAAAAAATGTGATTTTTCAAGAGCCATGAGAGGAAATACATAGTTCCTATATATAAATACTACAAATTAACCTTTTTCCTAGATTTAATTGGGAAATTTGACCAAAAGTTAAATTTTCAGCCATGATTGGCCTTAATTAGTACTTTAAGATTGGAACAGGGCCCAAATAGGCGGGAGTAGCATTACAAAGTTTCTATGTACAATCACTACAGATTAACCTTATTTTTACTTTAAACATGAAAGTTTGACAAAGTCAAACTGTCAGCCACGATTGGCCTAAATTACACCTTATCAGAACCGAATATGACCCAAATTGGAAAAAATATAGTTTTCAAGGGTAGTGAGTGGTATTACATAGTTTCTATTTAGAATTGCTACTAATTAACTTTGTTTCTGCTCTTAATTGAAAAGTTTAATCAAAAGTCAAATTTTCAGCCCCGACTGGCGTGAACTAGGCCTTATTAGGGTCAAATCCCCAAATAGGAGAAAACGTGGTTCTCAAAAACCAGTAGTATAATTACATAGTTCATATGTACAAATACTACTAATTAACATTTTTCTATTCTTTAATTGAAAAATTTTACCAAAGTCAAACTTTCAGCCCCGATTGGCCTAAACTAGGCCTTAGAGGGCCGAATAGAGTCACAATGGGTGGATAACGCAGTTTTCAAGTTCCAGGAGTAGTGTTACATAATTTCTACAAACAATTACTGCTAATTAACCTTATTTATAGTCTTAATTGAGAAGCTTAACCCAAACTTAAATTTTCAGCCACAATTGACCTGGACATAGCCTTATATGAGCTAAATAGCGTTTAAAAAGGGGGGAAATGTCGTGTTCAACTGCGAGAGTAATATTACATAGTGTCTATATACGATTACTACTAATTTATCTTATTTCTACTTTTAATTGAGAAATTTGACAAAAAGTCAAACTTCAGCCCCTTTGGTTTGAACTAAACCCTTATAAGAGCCGAATAGGATCCAAATAGGGAAAATGAGATTTTCAAGAGCTGTGAGTATTATTACATAGTTTTTTATATAATTATTATTAATTAACCGTATTTCTAATTTTAATTGAGAAGTTTGACCAAAAGCCAAACTTTCAGCCCTGATTGGTCTAAACTAGGCCTTTGAAGAGGCGAATAGGTCCAAAAGGGAAGAAAATGTGATTTTCAAGAGCTGAGAGTAATATTACATACTTTTATTTACAATTACTATTAATTAACTTTATTTTTAGTCTTAATTTAAAAGTTTAAGAAAAGTCAAACTTTCAGCCACAATTGGCCAAACTAGGCCTTATAAAAGCCATACGGGGAACAAATAAGAGGAAAACATGGTCTTCAAGAGCAGAGCGTACTATTACATAGTTTCTATGTACAATTACTATTAATTAACTATGTTCTAGTCTTAATTCAAAATTTTCACTAAAAGTCAATATTTCAGTCCCGATTGACCTGAACAAGGCCTTATAAGAGCCGAATAGGGCCAAAACGGGGAGGAAGCGTGATTTTTAAGAGACGAGAGTAGTATTAGATAGTTCCTATGTACAATTACTACTAATTAACCTTGATCTACTTTTAATTAGAAAGTTTGACCAAAAATAAACTTTTAGCCCCAGTTGGCTATCACTAAGCCTTATAAGCGTAGAATAGTGGCCAAACGGTGAGAAAATATATTTTCAAGAGTTAGGAGTGGTATGACATATTTTCTTTAAACAATTACTACTAATTAACCTTGTTTCTAATTTTAATTCAGAAGTTTGATCAAAAGTCAGACTTTCAGCCCCAATTGGCTTGAAGTAGGTCTTATAAGAACTGAATAGGGCCCAAGCGGGAAGAAAATATCATCATAAAAGCCATGTAGTTTCTATGTTCAATTATTACTAATTAATTTTGTTTCCAGTCAAAATTGAGAAGTTTGACCAAAGGACAAACTTTCAAGCCAGATTAGCCTGAACTAGGCCTTAAGAGCCGAATAGGACCTAAACATAGAGAAAACATGATTTTCAAGAGTCGATAATAGTATTACATGGATTATATGTACAAAACCTACAAATTAACTTTGTTTCTAGTCTTAATTGGGAAGTTTGACTAAAAGTCAAGCTTTCAGCACCGATTGGCCTGAACTAGGCCTTATAAGAGCCGAATAGGGCCATAATGGTTAGATAACGAGGTTTACAAGCCCTAGGAGTAGTATTACATAGTTTCTACAAACAATTGCTACTAATTAACCAAAACTCAATTGGAAAGTTTAACCAAAAGTCAAACTTTTAACCCTGATTGGCCTGAACTTGGCCTTCTAGGAGACAAATAGGGCTCAAACAAGGGAAAATGTAGTTTTCAAGAGATATGAGTAGTATTATATAGTTTATAATTACTAGTAATTAATCTTATTTTTAGTCCTAATTTGAAAGTTTGACCAAAAGTCAAATTTCTGCCCCATTTTGCCCGACCTGGGCCTTATTAGAGCCGAATAGGGCCCAAATAGTAGGAAAAGTGGTTTTCAAGTGCCATGCTTAGTATTACATAGTTTTTTATACAATTGTTACTAATTAACCTTATTTCTGCTTTTAATTTAAAAGTTTGACCAAAAACCAAACTTTCAGCCCCGAGTTGACTGAACTAGGCTAGAGAGTCGAATAGGGTCCAAAAGGAAAGAAAACATGATTTTCAAAAGTCGGGAGTAATAATACAAAGTTTTTATGTGCAATTACAATTAATTAAATTTATTTTTAGTCTTAATTAAGAAGTTTAACCAAAAGTCAAACTTTCAGTCGCGATTAGCCTGAACTAGGCCTTATCACAGCCTAATAACGAACAAACAGGGGGAAATATGGTTTTCAAGAGCCGGGAGAAGTATTACATAGTTTCTATGTACAATTACTATTAATTAGCTTTATTTCTAATCTTAATTATGAAGTTTGATAAAAGGTTAAACTTTCTTCCCTTTTTTACCTTATAAGAATCGAATAGGGCCCAAATCAAAAAAACATGGTTTCAAGAGCCTAGAGCAATATTACATAGTTTCTATATACGATTACTATTAATTAACCTTATTTCAAGTCTTAATTGAGAAGATTAACCAAAAGTCAGACTTTCAGCCCCTATTGGTCTGATCTCGGCGTCCAAGAGCCGAATAGTACCCAAATGGGGAGAATGGTTTTTAAGAGCCAAAAGTAGTATCACATAGTTTGTATAACTACTAATTAAACTTATTTCTAATTTTAATTACAAAGTTTGACCAAAAGTATAAATTTCAGGCTAGATTGGTCTGCTAGGCCTAATCTGAGTGGAGTAGGGCCCAAACGGGGAGAAAACATATTTTTCAAGAGCCGGGAGTAGTATTACATAGTTCTCTATATAATAACTACTAATTAACTGTAAAATCACCTAGAGGGTGAATAGGTGATGGCTAATCTAATGGTCACTTAATGCCAAATAATGCGGAATTAAAAACTAAGATGACCTAATTAAACTTCTTACACTAAACACCACGTATAACCAAAGAGTGTTGCCGAATTTCCCGTGAAGGGCTCTGGACAAACTCCTCTAGATTCCCCTTGAATGGGTTGAGGTGCCGCATTGGCTCTCTTGGTTGAATACAAGTGTTAGCAACAATCCCACGCAAGTATATCAATTAAGCACACAATGAATATCTAGCATATAAAGATGAGCACAATAAAAGTATGCAAGATATAAAAGAGACAAAGAGAGAGAGAGAGTGAGCAATCGCAAACACAAGGAATTTGTTTTGAGGTTCGACACAAACTTGCTCTACATCCCCGCCTTCGACACACGAAGGATTTCCACTATGCAAGATCCCAATGGATCTCTCCTCGGTGCCGCAACACCTACAAGCCCTCGGACTCCCTAGTCCCGTACACACGCAAGCTCACTAGCTCGCCGAGGCCGCACCTCAAACCACTGAGTTCACACAAGAACTCTAAACCACCACGAGCACACTTGCCCGTCTCCTCAAAGTACAAACATGAAATCTTTGGTGATCTACAACACTTTGATCACCAATTACAAACTCTCACAGCACAATCCTATGGATAGATAAGGCAATGGATCGCTCAAGTGATTGTGAGAAATCACGGAAGAACTATGGTGAAAAACTCAAGAAATCACTTAAACACTCTTGTTAAAATCTTCCCTTTAGATAGGAAATATTTGCTCTCTATTTTGTGGAGAAAAACTTCTGAAAAGAGTGGGAAAAACTGGCTCAAAGCTCTCCTAAAATCTTGGCTCAAAACAATGACCAAACCCTCAAATTTATAGGACAGAAAAATATAGCCGTTGGGGTCTGTCAGACCTGCCGATCGACCAGGGCGGTCGACCCGTAACGGTCAAAAATCCGACCGTTGGAGCCTCCGGTCGACCCGCCGGTCGACCCAGAAGAACAGAGAGCACTGCTCTCAGTTCCGGTCGACCCGCCCGGTCGACCCGCCATCCGGTCGACCCGCCCGGTCGACCCGCCCACTGAACTGCCAGACGTGCACGGTTCTGTGCATGTCAGTCGACCTTGCGGTCGACCTGCCCTTGGTTCCGGTCGACCCGCCCGGTCGACCGACCTCTGTGCAATGGGTTAACTTGGAGCACAGTTTTGAGGTCTAAAACGTTCGAATTTGGGAATAAGTATATAGGATGAAGTTGTAGATATTGAAGTCTTCTTTCTAATGCAACTTAAATCAAATCAATATCAATTTAGAATTGAAAGTTATCAAAAAATACTAAAAGGTATCAAATCAGAAACTGTAAACTGTTTTTAGAACAAGAATAGACTTCAACCCAATATTTGACATTCTTAACATTTAATCAGAAAATGATTATTGAATATTAAATGTAGCTCTGAAAGTCATCTTTAAAATACATTTTAAATCATGTTAATTGAATATAAGAATCAAAAGTTATGACTAGAAAACTAAAAGAATGTCGAGCAGATTAGCAGAACGGTCGGCCGCCCGGTCGACCGAGAAAACCCGATGGTTTTGGTTAAAAACACATGTATATTTGAAACACCAAAAACCAAAACGGTATTTTTTAGAACTAAAAATCTTTTATGAAAACACATATAAATCAAGAGTGTGTGTGTGATATGAACTTGAGCAATCCACCAACTATTCTATCCTTTACATTTTAACTAAAACAAAATCTTATAAAAACAAACCTAGACACAAGTCTTGATCTTGAAGTCTTCCCTTGAAGTCTTCTCATCTTCTTGACTTGGTCCACACACGATCCAATGAGCTCAACTCTTGATGTGGTCTTGATGCATAGGCTCGTGAATCAACTGGTGCTAGCTCCAAAACTTGACTTTAAATCCTTTGTTGAAGCTCCACACCTACTAAGATCTTGATCATAAATCTGTCACTAAAATTAAACACAAGATCATTAGTAAACATAACTACATGAGTTGATCATCATCAAAACTAGAGTGATGGGCCTTTGGGCCAACAATCTCCCCTTTTTGATGATGACAATACTCATGAAGTTATATATGCATGGATTAAAGTAAAGCTTCAAAGAAGCTCCCCCTTAACTCATGCATAGACATAAATAATAAGATATGGCAATGAAGCACATAAACATGTATGCAAATGAATGACATGTTTATTTGGTATGCATGATAAAAACTAAACGCAAGTATGCATATAAACTCAAAATCTTTCTCCCCCTTTTTGTCAATCATCACAAAGGGTTCAAAGTAAAATCAAATCAAACAAATTTTTCTCCCCCTTTTTGTCAAAAATAAAGAGATCAAGAATGGGTAATACAAATTAATCAATAAAGATTTATATGCGATATACATTCATGAAGAGGAAGACGCTAAGTTAACTTCCCTACACATATGCATTACATGAAGAAGGGATGATAAGCCCTAACTCACATAACACATATTATGTAATGCATAAGAGGAGATGTGAAGCTCCCCCTACACACGTATATCATATAAAGAAGAGTTGTCAAGCTCCTCAATTTATAATATACTCAACATGATCTATATGTAGAAGAGATGTTAAGCTCTCCTTGCATATAGGAAATACAAATCAAAAATTTTGAATTAAAACAAAATTTTGAACTTTTCTTAATAAAACACATTTTGAGATATCAAGTAAACATTTTTTTATTTGATATCAATTTTGAAAACATATTGCATAAGCTTTAAGAGTTACCAATTGAAAGTTGAATTAGGCTTAGCATATACATTGTGTTTTAAGAACAATCGATTCACTCTCTTAAAGCACAAAAGATCACATGTATGAAAAGATATACCAATAGAAATTGATATAATTTAAATTTGAAAGCATTCATATATACAATCAAAATATGAGTATATATATAAAAAATCATATTGATACCAATTAAAAATATCCAATGATACCAATTGAAGAGTAAGCTTATCATATACTCTACCATATGAAGAATTTGCACTAGTTAATATGAAAATGTTTTAAAACTAGTACGGAATTCTTCAAGTAAGGAATAAAGCAAAAATGTCAATTAATCTCAATATTCCTTTAACTCATGAAGACATGAAAATCATCACACATTTTTTTATTTAAAAACAAAATTTATATTTCAAGATATATGTATGTTTTGACAACACAATAAGTATACATACATATCTCTTAAACACAATTGAGTCCATATAAATAGATTTGCATTAAAGGCAAATGACTCAAGAGGTATACATGTATATCTTAAAGTTTGGCAAAATACACATATACATGAAATGAAAACACATGGTCATAAATCAAATTCAAAAAGTGGGAATACAAGTTTAAAAATGTATGTATCATCAAAACAAGCAATACAAGCACATTTCATGGGTTTAAATAAGCATTCAAGCACAAATATAAATAGATTTATTTGTGGCCCACGATATGTACAAGTATAAATCCTAGTGTTGACAAAAACTAACATATAAACTAATATTCAAATCATGAAGCATCAAATCTTTTAGATCACAAAAGAATTTATCTATATAATTGAAATAAAGTAGGATCATGTGGATAATCTTATAAATTAATGGAAGAATAATAACTAGTTTAAATTGATTTTGAATAACTAGTTAAAGATCCTTCAAATAACATCAAATCATATGTTTTTCATAAAACATAACTAGATACACAAAAATTTAAGCACTCATGGTCTATAAGGCTCAAAATGATTTTAATAAAAGTGTGAGTGTTAAACGATCAAGTAAATAGCATTTTTATGAAAATAGTCAATGAAGCTCAAAAAGATCATAAGTCACATTTTTTTTTATAACAAAAACACGAAAAATCATTTTTCATCAAAACACTAATCTTCATGGTATATGTATGATTAATTCAATCCTAACAATACACATACATATCCCAAATCTAAAAGAGTCTATTAATGATGTTTGCATGAAGGCAAGAGACTCACGGGTATACATGTATATTTATTAGATTTGAATTAAAAATACATATACATAAAGTAAAGCATAAAAATAAGGCAAAACATGTATAAAAGAGAATCATCAAAACTAGTCTATACATATGCATATAGTGGATACAAATGAGCATGAAGTTCAATTATATATGAATCAATTGTAATTCACTATTTGTATATGTATACATGCAAGTTTGACACATTCTACATCTAAGCATGTAAATACCACATGAAGCACACAAAAATATGAACATGCTATGAATATGATAAATAGACTAGCATGAACATAAAAAGTAGGAGTTTAGAGATTGTTACCAAATCTAAAGCTCCTAACATGGTGGTTGTCCCACCAAAGCTCCTTGATAGTGGTGCATCCCAAAAGTATGTCCATCATGTCCAAGTGCATCCACTACCAAGGCACCAATTCCCTCACGTTTTGTGAGAGCCCTCACCTACATCAAAAGCAAATGGTGGGGGTTTTGGTACCCATATTTTCTGGGTCCTTTGGGGTTGGTCTTGTAAGGCACCCAAAAATTTTTATTATTAGCAAAATTAAAATGATGCAATCTATCATAACAAAACTTTGCTAAATGGCTTTTGCGGCCACAATGTGTACATATGTACACCTTAGTATGCTTATGTGTAGGAGTGTGATCATGTTGTGCAACATAAGCAAATGCATGGTTATGATGTGCATGAATGTGTGGAGTTTGTTTCTTTGTAAACATTGACTCCAACCTAGAATGATTAAAAGCACAAGAGTTCAAAGTTGAACTCAAACCATCCATTTTATTTTTCAAATCTTTAATCTCATTAGTGATGGCATGTAAAGCATGATGAGATAAAGAATCATTTTTCTTTTTAGAAACCTTTTCTTTTCTTTTTCATTTTCAAAAATTTTCTTTTTCAAAGAGTTGTTTTCTTGAAAAACAATTTCCTTTTGAGTTTCCACCAAAATAATTTTATCTTTCAAAATAGTGTTTCCTTCACATAAATCATTTAACTTAGACATGAGGGAAACATTTTCATTTTTCAAAAACTCATTTTCTTTTTCTAAGCATGCAATGTTAGATTTAAATGAATCTTGTTCTATATGCATGCAAGCAATGTTCTTTTTCAAATTTTATTTTCTTTCTTAATCATGTCATATTTTTCAAGCAATAGATGACAAAAAGTAGATAGCTCATCATATGACATGTCTACATCCTCATCCTCGGATTCGGTAGTTACCTCAAGGGGGTTATCCCCTTGGACCATATAGCACTTGTTGGAGATGTTGTTTCCAACATCCGAGTCACTCCCCGCATAGTATTGATCATTTTCGCCAAGGGAGAGGAGGGTGTTCCAAACTACAAAAGCCAAATCAAAGTTAGAAACTCTAGATAAATAAACATCATTTAGGGTAGACTTTAAAGTATAAGGGCTTTTGCATTAGCCTCAAAATTCTTACCATCTAAACAATATGCATTATTAGTAGTGGCAAGATAAACATGATAACCTAGGGCTTTGAGGTACAAGGACATCTTACCTTCCATATATGGATGTTAAGAATGTCAAACATGGGTGGTGACATGAAGTCTATGGTGTGTGTACAAAATATTGTGATTAGCCTAAAAATAAGGATCTTTAACTCTAGATTGTTAGACCAAATCAGAGTACCAAGCTCTGATACCAATTGTAAAATCACCTAGAGGGGGGTGAATAGGTGATGGCTAATCTAATGGTCACTTAATGCCAAATAATGCAGAATTAAAAACTAAGATGACCTAATTAAACTTCTTACACTAAACACCACGTATAACCAAAGAGTGTTGCCGAATTCCCCGTGAAGGACTCTGGACAAACTCCTCTAGATTCCCCTTGAATGGGTGAGGTCCGCGTTGGCTCTCTTAGTTGAATACAAGTGTTAGCAACAATCCCACGCAAGTATATCAATTAAGCACACAATGAATATCTAGCATATAAAGATGAGCACAATAAAAGTATGCAAGATATAAAAGAGACAAGAGAGAGAGAGTGAGCAATCGCAAACACAAGGAATTTGTTTCGAGGTTCGAGCACACTTGCTCTACATCCCCGCCTTCGACACACGAAGGATTTTCACTATGCAAGATCCCAATGGATCTCTCCTCGGTGCCGCAACACCTACAAGCCCTCAGACTCCCTAGTCCCGTACACACGCAAGCTCACTAGCTCGCCGAGGCCGTACCTCAAACCACCGAGTTCACACAAGAACTCTAAACCACCACGAGCACACTTGCCCGTCTCCTCAAAGTACAAAGATGAAATCTTTGGTGATCTACAACACTTTGATCACCAATTACAAACTCTCACAACACAATCCTATGGATAGATAAGGCAATGGATCGCTCAAGTGATTGTGAGAAATCAACGAAAGAACTATGGTGAAAAACTTAAGAAATCACTTTAAACACTCTTGTTAAAATCTTCCCTTTAGATAGGAAATATTTGCTCTCTATTTTGTGGAGAAAAACTTCTGAAAAGAGTGAGAAAAACTGGCTCAAAGCTCTCCTAAAATCTTGGCTCAAAACAATGACCAAACCCTCAAATTTATAGGCCAGAAAAATATAGCCGTTGGGGTCTGTCAGACCTGCCGGTCGACCAGGCCGGTCGACCCGTAACGGTCAAAAATCTGACCGTTGGAGCCTCCGGTCGACCCGCCCGGTCGACCCAGAAGAACAGAGAGCACTGCTCTCAGTTCTGGTCGACCCGCCCGGTCGACCCGCCCACTGAACTGCCAGACATGCACGGTTCTGTGCACGTCGGTCGACCTTGCGGTCGACCTGCCTTGGTTCCGGTCGACCCGCCGGTCGACCGACCTCTGTGCAATAGGTTAACTTGGAGCACAGTTTTGAGGTCTAAAACTTTCGAATTTGGGAATAAGTATATAGGATGAAGTTGTAGATATTGAAGTCTTCTTTCTAATGCAACTTAAATTAAATAAATATCAATTCAGAATTGAAAGTTATCAATAAAATACTAAAAGGTATCAAATCAGAAACTTAAACTATTTTTAGAACAAGAACAGACTTCAACCCAATATTTGACATTCTTAACATTTAAATCAGAAAATGATTATTGAATATTAAATGTAGCTCTGAAAGTCATCTTTAAAATGCAATTTAAATCATGTTAATTGAATATAAGAATCAAAAGTTATGACTAGAAAACTAAAAAAATGTCGAGCAAATCAGCAGAACGGTCGGCCGCCCGGTCGACCGAGAAAACCCGAGAGTTCTAAAATGGTTTTGGTTAAAAACACATGTATATTTGAAACACCAAAAATCAAAACGGTATTTTTCTAGAACTAAAAATCTTTTATGAAAACACATATAAATCAAGAGTGTGTGTGTGATATGAACTTGAGCAATCCACCAACTATTCTATCCTTTACATTTTAACTAAAACAAAATCTTATAAAAACAAACATAGACACAAGTCTTGATCTTGAAGTCTTCCTTGAAGTCTTCTCATCTTCTTGACTTGGTCCACACACGATCCAACGAGCTCAACTCTTGATGTGGTCTTGATGCATAGGCTCGTGAATCAACTGGTGCTAGCTCCAAAACTTGACTTTAAATCCTTTGTTAAAGCTCCACACCTACTAAGATCTTGATCATAAATCTGTCACTAAAATTAAACACAAGATCATTAGTAAACATAACTACATGAGTTGATCATCATCAAAACTAGAGTGATGGGCCTTTGGGCCAACATTAACCTTATTTCTAATCTTAGTTGTGAAATTTAACCAAAACCAAACTTTCTGTCCCGATTGGTCTAAACTAGGCCTTATAAGACCCAAATAATAAACAAACAACGGTAAAATGTCATTTTTACGTGCCGAGAGTAGTATTACATAATTTCTATATACAATTACTATTACTTAACTTTATTTCTAGTTTTAATTAGAAAGCTTGACCAAAAGTTAAACTTTCAGCCTGATTGACCTCAACTAGACTTATTAGAGTCGAATAGGGTCCAAACGGAGAGAAAATATGGTTTTTAAGAGCCGAGAGTAGTATTACATTGTTCCTGTATACAATTACTGCTAATTAACATTGTTCTAGTCTTAATTGAAAGTTTGACCAAAAGTCAAACTTTCAGCCCTGATTGCCTCATTAAGCGATATAAAAGCCAAAAGGGCCCAAACGGGGAGAAAACGTAGTTTTCTATAGCCGTGAGTAATAATACAGTTTCTAAGTACGATTACTATTAATTAACCTTATTTCTAGTCTTAATTAAGAAGAAACTTTCAGCCCCTATTGGCCTGATCAAGGCTTTACAATGGCCGTACCCAAATGGGGAGAAAATATAGTTTTCAAGTGCCGGAAGTAATATTACATAGTTTCAACATTCAGTTACTACTAATTAACCTTATTTCTAATTTTAAATGCAAAGTTTGGCCAAATGACAAACTTTCAGCCCTAATTGGTCTGAATCAGATCTTATAAGAGCCGAATAGGGTCTAAAATAGTAGACCACATGGTGTTCAAGAACCGAGAGTAGTAATACATAATTTTTATGCAATTACTACTAATTAACCTTATTTCTAGTCTTAATTGGGAAGTTTAATCAAAAGCCAAACTTTCTGCCCTTATTGGCCTGAAGCTCAACGAGCAGAAAATGTGGTTCTCGAGAGTCGATAGTAATATTACATAGTTCTAGGTACAAATATTATTAATTAACTATGTTTCTTGACTTAATTGAGAAGTTTGACCAAAAGTAAATCTTTCGACCCCGATTGGCCCGGACAAGCCTTTATAAGAGTGGATAGAGCCGAAAATGAGGGGAAAAGGTTTTTTCCCGAGCCGTTAGTTATACAATTACCGCTAATTAACCTAATTTCTAGTTTTTAATAGAAAGTTTGAGTAAAAGCCAAACTTTCAACCCCATTAGTCTGAACTAAGACTTATTAGAGTCGAAGACGCTGAAAAGAGAAGAAAACGCGATTTTTAAGAGCCAGTTATAGTAGTACATAGTTTCTATGTATAGTTTCTACAAATAACTTTATTTTTAGTCTTAATTTAATCAAAATTCAAAGTTTCAGCCCCGATTAAGCTGAGCTAGGCCTTATAAAAGTCAAATACAGAACAAACAGGGGAAAACGTGGTTTTCAAGAGCTGGTAGTAGTATTACATAGATTCTATGTACAATTAATTAACCTTGTTTTTAGTCTTAATTAGAAAGATTGAGCAAAAGTCAAACCTTTGCCCTGATTTGACCTAAACTAGGTCTTACAAGAGCCGAATAGTGTCCAAATGGAGAGAAAATAAGGTTTTCAAGAGCCGAAAATAGTATTACATAGTTTCAATATACAAGTACTACTAATTAATCTTATTTCTTCTCTAAATTGGGAAATTTGACTAAATATTAAACTTTCATTCCCAATTGGATGGAATTAGCCAAGCAGGGCCCAAATGGGAAGAAAATGTAGTTTTCAAGAGCCAAGAGTAGTATTACATAGTTTCTATGTATAATTACTCATAATTAATCTTGTTTCTAATCTTAATTAGAAAGTTGACCAAAAGTCAAATTTATGCCTCGATTGGACTGAATTAGGCGTTATAAGAGCAGAATAGGGCCAAACGTGGAGAAACAATGTTTTAAAGGGTCGGGAGTAGTATTTCATAGTCTTAATTGGGAAGTTTGATCAAAATCAAACTTTCAGCCATGAATGGCCTGATCTAGGCCTTATCAGAGTTGAATAGGGCCAAACAGAGAGAAAATATAGTTTTCAAGAGCTGTCAGTGGTATTACATAGTTTCTATATAAAAATACTATAAATAAATGTTATTTCTACTCTTAATTGGGAATTTGACCAATACTCAAATTTTCAGTCCCGATTGGTCTGAACTAGGCCTTATAAGAGCCGAATAGGGCCCAAACAAGTAGAAAAAAGTGGTTTTTAAGAGTCATGAGCATGGTATTACATTGTTTCTATATACAACTTTACTAATAATTAACTTTGTTTCTAGTCTTCATTGGGAAGTTTGACTAATTATCAAACTTTATGCCTCGATTAGACTGAACTAGGTTTTATAAGAGACGAATAGAGTCAAAACATGGAGAAAACAAGGTTTAAAAGCGCCGGGAGTAGTATTTCATAGTCTTAATTGGGAAGTTTGACCAAAATCAAACTTTCAGCCCTGAATGGCCTGAATTAGGCCTTATCAGAGTTGAATAGGGCCCAAACAGGGAGAAATCATGGTTTTCAAGAGCTATCAGCGGTATTACGTAGTTTCTATATAAAAAAACTACTACAAATAAATGTTATTTCTACTCTTAATTGGGAATTTGGCAAATACTCAAATTTTTAGTCCTGATTGGCCTGAACTAGGCCTTATAAGAGCCGAATAGGGCCCTAACAAGTAGAAAAAAGTGGTTTTTAATAATCATGAGCGGTATTACATAGTTTTTATATACAATTTTACTAATAATTAACCTTGTTTCTAGTCTTTATTGTAAAGTTTGACCAATTGTTTAACTTTCAGCTCTGACTGTTCAGATGGCCTTATAAGAGTTGAATAGGACCCAAATAGGGAGAAAATGTCGCTCTCAAGAGTCGGTAGTAGTATTACATAGTTTCTATGAACAAATACTACAAATTAAATTTTTTCGATTTAATTGGAAAATTTAGTAAAAAGTCAAATTTCAGCCCTGATTAGCCTGAATTAATCCTTATAAGATCCGAATAGGGCCCAAACATGGAGAAAACATGGTTTTCAAGAGGCAGGTCTTTTATTACATAGTTTCTAGTATAATTACTATTAATTAACTTTATTTCTGCCTTAAATATGGATTATTTGACCATAAGTCAAACTTTAGACACGATTGCTGATTAAGGCCTTATCAGAGCTGAATAGGTCCAAACAGGGAGATAACTTGATTTTCAAGGGTTGTGAGTGGTATTACATAGTTTATATTTTAAATTACTACTAATTAACTTTGTTACTACTCTTAATTAGGAAGTTTGACCAAAATCAAACTCTAAGCACCGGTTGGCTTGGGCCATATAAGCGCACAATAGGGCCCAAATAGTGAGAAAATGTGTTTTCAAGAGGTAGGAGTAGTATTGCATAG
The DNA here is from genome assembly GCA_038442645.1 of Agave tequilana. NCBI lineage: Eukaryota > Viridiplantae > Streptophyta > Magnoliopsida > Asparagales > Asparagaceae > Agave > Agave tequilana. Next base: position 80,199 of record JAVJIF010010457.1, on the reverse strand, counting down.
TTTCTATTTATAATTACTACTAATTAACTTTGTTTCTTATCTTAATTGGGAAGTTTGACCAAAAGACTAATTTTCATCGCCGATTGGCCTGAACTAGTGCTTATAAGAGCTGAATAAGGTCCAAACGGGGGAATAACATAGTTTTCAAGAGTCGGGAGTAGTATTACATAATTTTTATTTATAATTACTTTTAATTAATTTTATTTCTAGTCTTAATTAGAAAGTTTGAACAAAAGTCAAATTTACAGCCTTGATTGGCCTGAACTAGGCCTTGTAAGAGTCGAATAGGCCAAAAACAGGAGAATGTGGTTCTCAAGATCGGGCAATAACATTACAAATATATATATACAAATACTACTAATTAACCTTGTTTCTAATCTTAGTTGGGAAGTTTAACTAAAAGTCAAACTTTTAACCCCAATTAGCCTGAACTAGTCCTTATAAGAGAAGAATATGACTAAAACTGGTGGATAACAAGGTTTTTAAGTCCCAGGAGTAGTATTATATAGTTTCTACAAATAATTACTACTAATTAACCTTGTAAAGTCCTATTAGGATGTTTAACCTAAAGTCAAACTTTCAGCCCCGATTGGACTGACTTGGCCTTATAGGAATAAACCGGGGGAAGACATGTTTTCAAGAGCCGGGAGTAGTATTACAAAGTTTCTGCATACATTTACTATTAATTATTCTTGTTTCTAGTCTTAATTGGAAAGTTTAACCAAAAGTCAAACTTTCAACCCCGAGTTACCTAAACTAGGCCTTATAAGAGCTGAATTGGGCCTAAACGGGGAGAAAATACGATTTTCAAAAGTTGGGAGTAGTATTACATTATTCCGATATTAAATTACTACTAATTAATCTTATTTCTAGCCTTAACTGGGAAGTTTGACTAAAAGTTAAATTTTCAGTCCTGATTGGCTTAGCTAGGCCAAATAAAAGCTGCATAGGGCCCAAACGGGGAGAAAACATGGTTTCCAAGGAGCCAAGAATAGTATTACATTTTCTATGTAAAATTACTATTGATTCTTAATTGAGAAATTTCACTAAAGTCAAACTTTTCGCCCCAATTGACGTTAACTAGGACTTATCAGAGCAAAATAGAGAACAAATAATGGGGAAATATGATTTTCAAGATCTGGGTGTAGTATTACTTAGGTTCTATGTACAATTACTACTATTTAATCTTGTTTTATATCTTAATTGGGTAATTTGACCAATAGTCAAACTTTCAATCCCGATTGGCTTGAACTAGCGCTTACAAGAGCCGATAGGGCCCAAACAGGGACAACATCGTTTTCAAAAATCGGGAGTAGTAAGGCATAGTTTCTATAGAAATTGCTGGTAATTAACTTTGTTTCTAGTCTTAATTAAAAAGTTTGACTAAAAGTCACGCTTACATCTCTGATTGGCCTGGACTTTGCCTTATAATTGTCAAATAGGGCCCAAAAAGAAGAAAATATGATTCTCAAGAGCTGGTAGTAGTATTACACTGTGTATATGTACAAATACTACTAATTAACCTTGTTTCTAGTCTTAATTGAGAAGTTTGACTTCTTTAGCCCTAATTAGCTTGATTTAGTCCCTATAAGCCGAATAAGGCCATTATAGGTGGATAACAAGGTTTTCAAGTCCCGAGAATAGTATTATATAGTTTTTACAAATAATTACTACTAAAACCTTGTTTCTAGTTTTAATTAGGGAGTTTAATCTAAAGTCAAACTTTCGGCCCTAATTAGACTAGCCTTGGCCGATTAGGGCTAAAACTAAGGGAGATATGGTTTTCAAGAATCGGGAGTAGTATTACATAGTTTCTATGTATAACTACTAGTAATGAAACTTATTTCTAGTCTTAAATAGAAAGTTTGACCAAAAGTCAACTTCAGCCCTATTTGGCCCGACCAGGCCTTATTAGAGCGGAATAGAGCCCAAATAAGGGAACAGGTGGTTTTCAAGAACCATGAGTAGTGTCACATAGTTTCTTTCTACAATTATTACTAATTTACTTTATTTCTAATCTTAATTGGGAAGCTTAATCAAAATCTAAACTTTCAGCCCGGTTGTCTGAACAAGGCCTTTGAAGAGTCTAATTGGGTTCAAAAAGGAAGAAAAACGTAATTTCAAGAGAGTAATATTATAAAGTTTCAATGTACATTTACAATTAATTAACTTTATTTTTCGTCATAATTGTGAAGTTAAACAAAAATTCAAACTTTCAGTCCCGATTAGCCTGAGCTACGCTTTACAAGACCCAATAGGGAATAAACTGGAGGAAAACGTGATTTTCAAGAGTAGGGAGTAGTATTACATAGTTTCTATGTACGATTACTATTAATTAACCTTGTTTCTAGTCTTAATTATAAAGTTTGATCAAAAGTCAAACTTTCAGCCTCAATTTACCTTAACTAGGCCTTATTAAAGTTGAATTAGCCCAAACTGAGAGAAAATGTGATTTTCAAGAGATGAGAGTAGTATTACATAGTTCCGATGTACAAATACTACTCATTAACCTTGTTTTTAATCTTAATTTGAGAGAAAACGTGCTTTTCAAAAGCCAAGAGTGGTATTACATAGTTTCTATTTAAAAATACCTATCAATTAAACTAATTTATAGTCTTAATTGAAAGTTTTACCAAAAAGCCAAACTTTCAGCCCCGATTGGCTTAAACTAGGCCTTATAAGAGCCAATTAAGAACAAACATAGGAAAAACGTGATTCTCAAGAGTTTGGAGTAGTATTACATAGCTTTTATGTTCAATTACTTCCAACTAACTTTTTTTCTGGTATTAATTGGGAAGTTTGACCAAAAGTCAAACTTTCAGTCTGATTGGCCTTCAGCCTTATTAGAGCCGAGTATAGCTCAAATGGGGAGAAAACGTGATTCTCAAGAGTTGAGAGTAGTATTAAATTGTTTCTATGTATAATTACTACCAATTAAGTTTTTTTCTAGTCTTAATTGGAAAGTTTGACCAAAAGTCAAAGTTTTGGCCCCGATTGGCCTGAATTAGGCCTGATAAAAGCTGAATAGGAAAAAAAACATGGGGAAAGTGTGGTTTTCAAGAACCTGAAAAATACCTAGAGGGGGGGGTGAATAGGTGTTATTGCTAATCTAACATTCCTTTTTTTTAAAACTAAGTATGATGAATGATGCAACGATCTCTCAAAACAAAACTAAGAGCCGAATACCCCGTGAGAGGTTCTGAACTCCTTCCTCCTAATTCCCCTTGAATGGGTTAGAGGTGCGCAATGCAACCTTGTTGTATGAGAATTGATCGAACAAAGCAAAGTATGATGGATGAATAGTGAGATGCACACAATATATCACAAGCTTGAAATAAAAGCACAAAGGAAGAAACAAGATCACAAGCAAGTAATTGAAAGCAATATAGAGCAATAGAAATTTAAAATAAGAATGGACACAAGGCAATCGCAAACACAAGAAGTTTGTTTCGAGGTTCGAGCCACCGCTCTACTCCCCGCCTTCACCTCCGTGAAGGGTTTCCACTATCCACCGAGGACGCCTTACAATGGTCTACCGAAGACCGGAGCACCGAGCTCTTACAATAACCTCTACCGAAGAGGTGTCTCCACAAGAACAAGGATCACAAGAACAATAGTGATCTCCACAAGATCACAAAACTCTTTCCCAAACTCTTTTACAATCTCTCACTCTTTTACAACTTCTCTATAGTATGAGTAAAGAATTTTTGGCTCTATGAAGTGTAGTGAGAAAAACTTCAGTTGTAGAGTGATATTAGCAATCAAACCCAACTGAAAAACAAGCTTAAAAAGAATTGGAATTGGAAGCTTTGAAAACTATTTTTCTTCTCCTTTGAAAAATAATGAAAACTTGGGATTTTTTTTTTTAAATAGTAAGGACCCATTCCCCTCTATTTATAAGGAGAGAATAGGTTAAAAACAATTTCTTTACACCTAATTTGGCCTGAAAAAGGTCTCCAACAACTCTCAAAAAGTCTGTTAAAACAGAAAATAAAAACAGATTTCAGAATTGCACCAAAGAGGAAAGAGCCGTTGGGCTCTTGCAGGCGTAGCGGTCGACGGTCGGTCGACCGTTTGCCCTGTTGGCAAAGAGCCGTTGGACTCCGGTCGACCGCTCGGTCGACTGTTTCCTTCAAAGGAAACACAGTTTCCTTAAGGCAGTCGACCGCCCGGTCGACCCAAACAAACCGAGAGTGGACCTGCTTACAGTCGGTCGACCGGGGCCGTCGACCGACAGACGTGCACAAACGTGCACGTCCTGGCACTGGCGCCGGTCGACCGGGCGGTCGGCCGGTCAGCCTGAAATAGGGAAAATCAGTATTTTTCTGACTTAGGAAAATTTTGTAAAATAGTTTTGGGTTTGAACAATCTTAAGTATCATGCTAGTAGGGATATATGCACATGATCTAAACATGTTATTTATTTTGTAAAACTTAAGATCATGTAAATATCTACTAAGGCATGAGACAAAAATTAAAACATGAAAACTTAAAAACAAAACTTCACATTTTAGCAAAAACAAATTGTGTATGTGTATCCTAGAGCCAAATATCCAATACTCAAACTTTAACATTCTATTCTTACAATGATTCTAAAGACTTCAAGTTCTTCAAGAGGGGCTTTTCACCATATGATCTTCAACACTTGAGTCTTGAGCCCACTTTGAGTTTGTCTTGAGTCCAAAACACTTTCTTTTAGGGTGTAAACCTTTTAGTAGAGTTAGAAACCTGAAACACACTTAAACAATAAGCAATATTAGTACAAATAACTAATATGTTTTGTAATCATCAAAACACACTAAACATGGGTGATTGTAACCTTGGGCCAACAATCTCCCCCTTTTTGATGATGACAAAACATATAGGTTATTTAAACAAAAATGGAAGAAGAGCTTGGAAAGCTCCCCCTCAAATGATGCTATGTATCAAAAAAATGTCAATGAAGAGCTAAATACATAAGGCATTGAAAACACATATTTTGTCAAAAACTCAAATGCATATCAAAAACTCAAAATTCAAATGCATCAATGTATACACAATAAACTTATACACAATAAACAACCAACATAATCAAACAAACTCATACTTTTCTCCCCCCTTTTGTCATACATCAAAAAGGGTTAAACAAAACAAAATAGAAGAAATTTTTCTTTAAGAATCCATGATGCAAACATTCAACTCACCACAAATAAATGAAAATCTAGCATAATCTAGAGGTTTAGTAAAAATATCGGCAAGTTGAAAATCGGTAGAAATATAATCAATATCAATATCACCTTTCTCATAATGATCTCTAAGAAAGTGATACCTAATGTCAATGTGTTTGGTTTTACTATGTTGATTTGCATTCTTTGTCATGTGAATAGTACTAGTATTATCACAAAATATTTTAACATGATCAAAGTGTAAATCATAGTCAAGGAGAGTATGTTTCATCCAAAGAACTTGTGCACAACAAGCTCCGGCCGCAACATACTCCGCCTCGGCGGTTGAAAGGGCTACCGAATTTTGCTTTTTGGAAGACCAAGATACAAGACAATTACCTAGGAATTGACATGTTCCACTTGTGCTCTTCCTATCTACCCTACAACCCGCATAGTCGGCATCCGAAAAACTCTTCATATCAAATCGTCTGGTTTTCGGATACCACAAACCCATTTCAATAGTGCCCTTAAGGTATTTAATTATGCGTTTTACCGCTACTAAATGAGACTCCTTAGGACATGATTGAAAACCAGCACAAAGACAAACGGAAAACATGATATCCGGCCTACTAGCCGTCAAATACAATAAACTACCTATCATGCTACGATAAACTTTGATGTCTACACTTTTACCTTGTTCATCCTTATCAAGCTTGGTAGTTGTTGCCATGGGAGTTTTGCTTACTTTAGATCCTTCAAGCCCGAACCTTTTGATGAGTTCCTTTGTGTACTTGGCTTGATTGATGAAGATCCCATCCGTCCTTTGCTTGATTTGGAGTCCAAGGAAATAGTTGAGCTCCCCTATCATAGACATTTCAAATTCATCCTTCATGCATGATTCAAAAGCTTGGCAAAGAGATTCATTAGTAGAACCAAAAATAATGTCATCAACATAAATTTGCACAATAAGAATATCTTTTTCTACATGTTTTGTAAACAAAGTTGTGTCAACCTTTCTTAAAACCATTTGAAATCAAAAATGAAGAAAGTCTTTCATACCAAGCCCTAGGGGCTTGTTTTAAACCATAAAGAGCTTTATCTAATTTAAATACAAAATCCGGATGTGTAGGATTAACAAACCCGGGGGGTTGTTCAACATACACCTCCTCTTCAATAAAACCATTTAGAAAAGCACTTTTAACATCCATTTGAAACAATTTAAAATCTTTATATGAGGCAAATGCTAGTGTCATCCGTATGGCTTCAAGCCGTGCTACGGGTGCAAAGGTTTCCTCAAAATCGATTCCTTCGATTTGAGTGTAACCTTGGGCAACTAACCTAGCTTTATTCCTAACAACGTTACCCGATTCATCCAACTTGTTCTTAAAGATCCACTTAGTACCAATTGTTGGTCTATCGTGGGGCCTAGGAACAAGGTGCCAAACTTGGTTGCGCTCAAATTGATTGAGCTCCTCTTGCATGGCTAGCAACCAATATGAATCGGCCTCGGCTTCGAGGACGTTCTTGGGTTCAACATGTGAAATAAATGCATAATGTCCACAATAGTCATGAAGTTTAGAGCGAGTGGTTACTCCTTTTGATACTTCACCTATGACGAGGTCCTTGGGATGATGAGGATTGTATCTCCAACCCTTTGGAAGTTGTTGAGTAGGCTCCACTTCATTTGTTTGATTTTCATTTCCTTGAGCCTCTTCTACTTTAGCTTCACTTCCTTCATCATCCTTTGGCTTGTCTCCCATAGTAGTAGTATCCTCCAAGGTCACTTTCTCCAAGCCTTCATCCAAAGCATCTATCTCTATAACATTCTTAACAAACAAGTTAGATTCTTCAAACTTAACATGTATAGATTCCTCAATAGTCAAAGATGATTTATTGAAGATTCTATAAGCCTTACTTGTATTAGAATACCCAACAAAAATTGCCTCATAAGCTTTAGCATCAAATTTTCCTAAATTATCTTTTGTATTTAAAACAAAACATTTGCATTCAAAAACTTTGAAATATGAAACATTTGGTTTTCTAGAAAAGTACATTTCAAAAGAAGTTTTTGAAGTATTTTTACACAAGAAAACACGATTTGATATATACCATGATGTATTTACGGCCTCGGCCCACAAATAATGTGGTAGACCATATTCACTTAGCATTGTCCTAGCCATCTCTTGTAAGGTTCGATTTTCCGTTCAACTACTCCATTTTGTTGTGGAGTTCTAGGACAAGAAAGTTCATGCTTAATTCCATGTTCTTCACAAAAAGTGGTAAAGGGTTGGTTAATGAATTCACCTCCTCTATCACTTCTTATTCTTAAAATCGAAACATCTTTTTCTTTTTCAACTCTTTTCTTAAAAGTTTGGAAATACGAAAATGCTTGATTTTTATGTTCAAGAAAGAAAACCCAAGTAAAACGTGAAAAATCATCAACCAAAACAAATGCAAATCTATTCCCACTTAGACTTTTGTTTGTGTAGGGCCAAATAGATCCATATGGATTAACTCCAAAGGACGTGATGTCATGATATCCTTAATTAACTTGAAAGAAGACTTAGTTTGTTTCTCAAATTGACATGCGTCACAAACTCGGTCCTTTTCAAAACTCAAACAAGGAATACCTTTCACCATTTCCTTTGTGTTTAACCTAGATATGTGGTCAAATGAAATATGGCCTAATCTTCTATGCCACAACCAAGAGTCGTCATCGAGGGCTTTTAAACAAGTAATATTACAAGACATATTAGACATATCTATCATATAAACATTACTTTCACGAAAAGCGGAAAACACACAAGTATTAGAAATTCTATCAATTACTTTACAAGCTATATGATCAAAAACAACATCAAAACCTTTATCACAAAGTTGACTAACACTCAAGAGGTTATGCTTGAGTCCATCAACTAAAACTACATTTTCAATTAAAGGGGATGTGCCGAGTTTTACATTACCAATACCGATGATTTTACCCTTGGCATCATCTCCGAAGGTGACGGTGCCACCTTCATGGTATCTTGATAGGGTTGCAAAGTTGTTGATGTCCCAAGTCATGTGCCTTGAGCAACCACTATCAAGATACCACAATCCTCTACGTCTTTAGGCTTTGGAAGGTACCTATATCATTTAACAAAATTGTTGACTTTGGTACCCAAATTTTCTTGGGTCCTTGAAAGTTAGTGTTGCGAACCCAAACATTATGATAAGATGAACTTAGTCTATCATAGCAAAAATTGGCTAAGTGTCCTTTCCGCCCACAATGTGAACATGAGAACACTCTTCCATACATGAATGCATGATGTGTGTGTGAAGTGTGAGCATGCTTTGGGGGTTTGCCACGATGTAAAGGTTGTGTGGTATGAACATGAGCATGAGCATGGTGAACATTTTTCTTAGGGGCTTGTTTCTTAGGAAACATGGCCTCTATCTTTTTCTTATCAAACTCACAATTTTTTAAAACAATTCCCAATGAGTCTATTCTTTCTTTAAGCATGGTAATCTCATTAGAATCAACTAGTGGGGACTTACCTTTACAAGAAATCTTATACTTGTCAAAATCTTTTTGAGTGCAAACAAGAGTGGAAAGTAATTCATCCTTTTCTTTAGAAATAGTAAAGACTTGAAGATTAAGAGATTCATTTTCCTTTTTCATTTTTAAATACTTTTTCTTTAGGGAATCATAATTATGTGATAATTCTACAAAAGCTTCTCCTAGTTCATCCATGGAAAATTCATCATTAAGAGAAGTGGAAGGGGTTACCTTGCTTGTGCTTTCATTAGCCATGAAGCACATGTTGGCGGTATCAATCTCCTCCTCGGATTCACTCTCGGAATCCCATGTAGCTTTCATTGCCTTCTTCTTGTAAGGCTTCTTTGAGGTGGAGGGCTTCACTTTATCCGGACACTCCGCCACAATGTGTCCCGGCCTTTGACAATTGAAGCAAATAATCTTCCTTTCTTCTTTACCTCCTTGCCATCTCCTTCTTCCTTGAAATTTAGCCTTGTTGTACATCCTCCGGACGTTCTTCACAAGAAGTGAGAGCTCTTCGTCATCTTCTTCTTCTCCATCATCTTCGTCGGAGTGTGTGGATTGGCTTTTGAAGGCTATTGTCTTCTTCTTGGAAGGAGCCATGTCCTCCCTCACTTTCCTCTCCATCTCATGGGTTTTGAGGTTCCCAATGAGACCAATTAGCTCCATCTCCTCCTTGTCATTGAGTTCCTTCAAGGTTGTTGCTTTTACTTCCCATGAAGGAGGAAGAGCCCGGATGATCTTTCTTACTCTTTGATCGTTGTCGATAGCATCACCTAGAGAAGAAAGTCCATTAGTGATCTTTATAAATCTTGTAACCATATCATCTATGGTTTCATTTTCTTGCATGCAAAAATTCTCATATTGGGACCGAAGAAGGTCAATCTTAGCCCTCTTCACTTGTGAGGTCCCTTCATGTGTAACTAGTAAATGTGTCCAAATTTCATATGCAGACTTGCAATGAATAACTCTAGCTATGTCATCATCATTAAGGGCTTGAAGTAGTGCATAGTGAGCCCTAGCATTGGCATCAAATTCTTTGGTCTCTATTTCGGACCAAGTGGATTCATCACCGGGGGGTGCACTAAAGGGTTTGGTCACGGCCTTTGCAACTCGACTACCTAGAGATTGCAAGAAAATGGTCATCTTAACTTTCCATATGGGAAAGTTAAGTCCATCAAACTTAGGAGGGGTTTTAATTCCATCGGCCATTTTTACTAAGTGAATATGAATGAAATAATTAGCAAAATTAGGATCTCTCTAAGGTTGTTAAGCCAAATCCTAGAGTCCAAGCTCTGATACCAATTGAAAAACACCTAGAGGGGGGTGAATAGGTGTTATTGCTAATCTAACAATCCTTTTTTTTTAAAAACTAAGTATGATGAATGATGCAACGATCTCTCAAAACAAGACTAAGAGCCGAATACCCCGTGAGAGGTTCTGAACTCCTTCCTCCCAATTCCCCTTGAATGGGTTAGAGGTGCGCAATGCAACCTTGTTGTATGAGAATTGATCGAACAAAGCAAAGTATGATGGATGAATAGTGAGATGCACACAATATATCACAAGTATCACAAGCTTGAAATAAAAGCACAAAGGAAGAAACAAGATCACAAGCAAGTAATTGAAAGCAATATAGAGCAATAGAAATTTAAAATAAGAATGGACACAAGGCAATCGCAAAACAAGAAGTTTGTTTCGAGGTTCGAGCCACCGCTCTACTCCCCGCCTTCACCTCGTGAAGGGTTTCCACTATCCACCGAGGACGCCTTACAATGGTCTACCAAAGACCGGAGCACCGAGCTCTTACAATAACCTCTACCGAAGAGGTGTCTCCACAAGAACAAGGATCACAAGAACAATAGTGATCTCCACAAGATCACAAAACTCTTTCCCAAACTCTTTTACAATCTCTCACTCTTTTACAACTTCTCTATAGTATGAGTAAAGGATTTTTGGCTCTATGAAGTGTAGTGAGAAAAACTTCAGTTGTAGAGTGATATTAGCAATCAAACACAACTGAAAAACAAGCTTAAAAAGAATTGGAATTGGAAGCTTTGAAAACTATTTTTCTTCTCCTTTGAAAAACAATGAAAACTTAAGATTTTTTTTAAATAGTAAGGACCCATGCCCCTCTATTTATAAGGAGAGAATAGGTTAAAAACAATTTCTTTACACCTAATTTGGCCTGAAAAAGGTCTCCAACAACTCTCAAAAAGTTGTTAAAACAGAAAATAAAAACAGATTTCAGAATTGCACCAAAGAGGAAAGAGCCGTTGGGCTCTTGCAGGCGTAGCGGTCGACCGGTCGGTCGACCGTTTGCCCTGTTGGCAAAGAGCCGTTGGACTCCGGTCGACCGCTTGGTCGACTGTTTCCTTCAAAGGAAACACAGTTTCCTTAAGGCGGTCGACCGCCCGGTCGACCCAAACAAACCGAGAGTGGACCTGCTTACAGTCGGTCGACCGGGGCCGTCGACCGACAGACGTGCACAAACGTGCACGTCCTGGCACTGGCGCCGGTCGACCGGGCGGTCGGCCGGTCAGCCTGAAATAGGGAAAATCAGTATTTTTCTGACTTAGGAAAATTTTGTAAAATAGTTTTGGGTTTGAACAATCTTAAGTATCATGCTAGTAGGGGTATATGCACATGATCTAAACATGTTATTTATTTTGTAAAACTTAAGATCATGTAAATATCTACTAAGGCATGAGACAAAAATTAAAACATGAAAACTTAAAAATAAAACTTCACATTTTAGCAAAAACAAATTGTGTATGTGTATCCTAGAGCCAAATATCCAATACTCAAACTTTAACATTCTATTCTTACAATGATTCTAAAGACTTCAAGTTCTTCAAGAGGGGCTTTTCACCATATGATCTTCAACACTTGAGTCTTGAGCCCACTTTGAGTTTGTCTTGAGTCCAAAACACTTTCTTTTAGGGTGTAAACCTTTTAGTAGAGTTAGAAACCTGAAACACACTTAAACAATAAGCAATATTAGTACAAATAACTAATATGTTTTGTAATCATCAAAACACACTAAACATGGGTAATTGTAACCTTGGGCCAACAGAACCGGGAGTAGTAACACACAGTTTTTATGTACAGTTACTATTAATTAAACTTGTATCTAGTTTTAATTGTGAAATTTGACCAAAAGCCAAACTTTCGGCCCTAATTGGCTTGAGCTAAGCCTTATACGAGCCCATTAGGGCCCAAACAGGGAGAAAACGTGGTTCTGAAGAGCCGAGAGTAGTATTACATAGATTTTATATATAATTACTTTCAATTAACCTTATTTCTAGTCTTAATTATGAAGTTTGACCAAAAGTCAATCATTCATCCCCGATTGGCCTGAAATCGGCCATATAAGAGCTGAGTAAGGCCCAAACGGATAGAAAATATGGTTATCAATAGCCGAAAATGGTATTACATAGTTTCTATGTACAAATACTACCAATTAATAATATTTCTAAACTTAATGGGAACTTTGACCAAAAGTCAAATTTTCAGCCCCGGTTGGTCTGAACTAGGCTTTATAAGAGCCGAATAGGGCCAAAACGGGGAGAAAACTTGATTTTCAAGAGTAGTGAGTGGTATTACATCGTTTGTATATACAATTTATGACTAGTTAACCTTTTTCTAATCTTAATTGGAAAGTTTGACCAAAAATCAAGTCAAACTTTCAGCCCCGATTAGCGAGAACTAGGCCTTATAAGAGCAGAATAGGGCCAAAATGGGGAGAAAACATGATTAAAAGAGTTAGGAGTGGAATTACATGGTTTCCATGTGCTAATATATAAATTAAACTTACTTTTAGTCTTAATGGAGAAGTTTGATTAAAAGTAAAATTTTCAGCCTCGCTTGGCCAAAACCAGGCTTATAGGAGTCGAATAGGGAATAAATATAGGGGAAACTTGGCTCTAAAGAGTTAAGAGTAGTATTACATAGTTACTATGGACAATTACTGCTACTTAACCTCATTTTTATGGTCTTTATTGGGAAGTTTGACTAAAAGTGACTTTCAGTCCCGATTAGCCGGATCTAGGCCTTAAAAGAGCCGAATAAGTCCACAACAGGGAGACAGTATGTTTCTCAAGATCCAAGAGTTGTATTACATAGTTTATGTACAAATACTATCAATTAAATTTATTTCTAGTCTTAACTGGGAAGTTTGACCAAAAGTCAAACGTTCAACCCGAATGGCCTGAAGTAGGCCATATGAGAGCCAAATAGGGCAAAAACAGGGAGAAAACTTTATTCTCAAAAGCCGAGAGTGGTATGACATTATTTCTTTGTACAAATACAAATTAACCTTTTTCTTATCCTTAATTGAAAAGTTTGACCAAAAGTCAAACTTTCAGCCCAGATTAACCTAAACTATGCCTTGTAAGAGCTGAACAAGGAAAAAACAGGGGGAATATGGTTTTCAAGAAACAGGAGTAGTATTGCATAATTTCTATGTAGAATTATTATGAATTAACTTTATCTCTAGTTCTTATTTGGGAGTTTTACCAAAAGTCAAACTTTCAGCCCAGATTGGCCTGAGCTAGGCCTTATAAGAGGCGAATCGGGCCCAAACGGGGAGAAAACATATTTTTCAACTGCCGTGAGTAGTTTACATAGTTTTTACATAAAATTACTACTAATTTACCTTTTTTCTAGTCTTAATTAGGAAGTTTAACTAAAAGTCAAAATTTCAGCCCCGATTGGCCATAACTCGGCCTTATAAGAGCCGAAGAGGGCTTAAAAGTGTTAAAAATTTGTTTTCAAGAGCCATGAGTGGCATTTCATAGTTTCTATGTACAGTACTATTAATTAACCTTGTGTCAAGTCTTAATTGGAAAATTTGACCAAAAGTCAAACTTTCGACCCCATTGGCCTGAATTAGGACTCATAATAACCGAACGGGGTCAAACGGGGAGAAAACATAGTTTTCAAGAGTAGTATTACATAGTTTTTAAGTAAATTGCTACTAATTAACTCTATTTCTTGGGAAATTTCAAGAGTAGTATTACATAGTTTTAAGTAAATTGATACTAATTAATGTAAGTTCACTAGAGGGGGGTGAATAGGTAATGACTAATCTAATGGTCACTTAATGCCAAATGATGCGGAAGTATAAACTATTATGACCTAAACTAAACTCTTACACTAAACACCACGTATATCACAAGAGTGTTGCCGAATTCCCCGTGAAGGGCTCTGGACAAACTCCTCAAGATTCCCCTTGAATGGGTTGAGGTGCCGCGTTGGCTCTCTTGGTTGAATACAAGTGTTAGCAAACAATCCCAAGCAAATATATCAATATGAGCTCACAAGTATATCAAGCATATAAAGATTAACACAATAATAGCATGCAAGATATAAACAAGAGACAAGGAGAGAGAGAGAGAGCAATCGCAAACACAAGGGATTTGTTTCAAGCTTCGAGCACACTTGCTCTACATCCCCGCCTTCGACACACGAAGGATTTCCACTATGCACGATCCCAATGGATCTCTCCTTGGTACCGCAACACCTACAAACCCTCGGACTCTCTAGTCCCGTACACACGCAAGCCCCACAAGTTTGCCGAGGCCGCACCTCAAACCAAGAGTTCACAACCGAACTCTAAACCACCGCGAGCACACTTGCCCGCCTCCTAAAGGTACAAAGAAAAGATCTTTGGTGATCACAACACTTTGATCACCTAAAAGCACTCTCACTACAACACTCCTATAGAATGAATAATCAATGGATGCTCAAGTGTTTGTGTGAGAAAAACAAGGAAGAGAATGGTGGAGGAAAACTCAAAGAATCACTTTAAACACTCTTGATAAAATCTTCCTTTTAGATAGGAAATATTTGCTCTCAAATTTGTGGAGAAAAACCTCTGAAAAGGATTGGAAAAACTGGCTCAAAAACACTCTCCAAATCTTAGTGAAAACAATGCCCAAACCCCCAAATTTATAGGCTCAGAAAAACTAGCCGTTGGGGTTCTGTCAGGCCTGTCGGTCGACCGTCGGGCCGACCGGCCAACGGTCATATTTCAGACCGTTTGAGCCATCGGTCGACCGGCCGGTCGACCAAGCCAGGATACAGAGAGCAATCTCTCTGTCCGGTCGACCGCGCGGTCGGCCGGGGCCTTTCCAGAGAGCAAAGCTCTCTGGACGGTCGACCGGGTCGGTCGGCCGGCCATCCTGCAGAGCTGGCGTGCACGTCTGTGCACGTCGGTCGACCGAGTCGGTCGACCGATTTCAGCCCTAGTCGACTTGGTCGGTCGACTAGTCGACTGGCTGAAGCCAGGAACAGAAAAACTAGGGATTAAAACTTGGTCTTTTTGGCTCACATAAAAATCCCATAAAATATTGAAAAATATACAGAAATAGTTTGATGTAATACTTTGATAAACAAACATGCTTGCACAAAATCAAGGCATGTTACAAATGTTTTGAACTATTTTTGTAACTTGGAAAATATGGCTCAAAAGAAAACTTGTATTTTCCAAAACTTGATTTTCTAAAACTTGTTTTTCAAAACTTCACCAAATACAAAAACAAGATATTTTGAATTCATTAAAGCATAGTGTGTATGGATATGATCCACTACACAAATAAGATATCTATGTTTTTGACATTAAGCTCTAAACTTGATTTTGGATAAAAGACATGCATATAAGAAATTCCAAAAACCAAAAAGTATTTTCCAAAGTAAAAATCTTTTGTAAAAACAAAACTATCAAGAGTGTGTGTGTATATGTATACTTGAGCAATCCACCAACTACTTTATCCTTTACATCTTAACTAAAACAAAATCTTACTAAAAACAAACCTAGACACAAGTCTTCATCTTCTTGAAGTCTTCACTTGAAGCCTTCTCATCTTCTTGACTTGGTCCAAACACCGTGCTAGCTTCAAAACTTGACTTCAAATTCTTTGTTGAAGCTATGCACCTACTAAGATCTTGATCATAAATCTGTCACTAATTAAACACAAGATCATTAGTAAACATAACTACATGAGTTGATTATCATCAACACTAGAGTGATGGGCCTTTGGGCCAACAATCTCCCCCTTTTTGATGATGACAAAACTCATGAAGTTATATATGCATGGATTAAAGTAAAGCTTAAAGAAGCTCCCCCTTAACTCATGCATAACACATAAACAAAATAAATATGCAATGAGGCACATAAACATGTATGCAAATGTAGGAGTAAACATGCTAATCAAGCATAAAACAAATCAAATCAAATTCTTTTTCTCCTATTTGCACAACAAAACATATATGCATAAACAATCCTTTTCATAAAACATGCATATAAATCCAAAATCTTTCTCCCCCTTTTTGTCAATCATCAACAAAGGGGTAAAAACACAATCAACAAATTTTTCTCCCCCTTTTTTGTCATAAACAAAGAGATCAATAAGGGGTCAAATCAAACATATCAATAAATGGTTATATGCGATATACATTCATGAAGAGGAAGACGGTTAAGTAACTTCCTTACACATATACATTACATGAAAGAGGGATGACAAGCCCTAATTCACATAACGTATAATGTGTAATGCATAAGAGGAGATGTGAAGCTCCCTCTACACACGTGTATCACATAAAGAAGAGTTGTCAAGCTCCTCAATATACAATACACTCAACATGAATCTATATGTAGAAGAGATGTTAAGCTCTCCTTGCATATAGGCAATACAAATCAAAAATTTTGAATTTTTCTTATAAAACAAAATTTTGAATTTTCTTAATAAAACAAATCTTGACAATTTTTCTTAAAATATTTATTTTCTTATCATAAACAACTTTGTGCTTTAAACATGTAAAACAATTTTAACTCAAGCATAAATAACTCATATATATGTATGAAAAATGAGTATACCAAATGAAATTGATACATACATATATGGGAAAACAAAATATGAGTATATACAAAAGAAGTTCATATTGATACCAATTGAAAAAATCCAATGATACCAATAGAAAAATAAGTTTAAGTGTATACATCATATAATCTACCACATGAAGAACTCGAACTAGTTAAATGAAGATGTTTGAAAACTAGTACGGAATCCTTCAAACAAGGAATAAAATAAAAATATTTTTCATGAAATATGTGTAAATCACATGAAAAAGGTAATGAAGCTCAATATTCCTTTAAATAAGACAATGTGAAAATTATCATAAATTTTGAAAACATAAAAATCACCAAAAAAAATTTTTATTTATGAAAATAATTATATTCCAATGTATATGTATGTTTTGACAACACAAGAAGTATACATACATATCCCTAAACACAATTGAGTCCATATATATAGATTTGCATGAAAGGCAAATGACTCAAGAGGTATACATGTATATCTTAAAGTTTGGCAAAATAAACATATACATGAAATAAAAGCACATGATCATAACACAAATCCAAAATGGGAATACAAGTTTAAAAAATGTAAGGATCATCAAAGCTAGGCTATACTAGCACACCAAATAGGCACAAATAAGCAATCAAACCCAACCATATATAGATTTATTTGTGACCCATAATATGTACAAGTATAATCCTAGTGTTCACAAAAAACTAACATTTAAACTAATATTCAATTCATGAAGCATCAAATCTTGAGAATACAAAAGAATTTATCCAATGGATTAAAAATAGGATCATGTGTATAACTTATAAACTAATTGAAGAATAAATAACTAGTATAAAATAGTTTTTGAACAACTAGTTAAAAATCCTTCAAATACATCAAATCATATGTTTTTCATAAAACATAACTAAGTACATAAAGGTTTAATCACTCATGGTCTATAAAACTCAAAATGATCATGAAACTAAGTCATGAAATAATAAATGAAGATGTGAGTGTTAAAAGATCATGTAAATAGCATTTTTATGAAAATAGTCATTTAAGCTCAAAAAGATCATAAGTCACATTTTAATAATGAAAAATCATTTTTCATTAAAATACTAATCTTCATGGTATATGTATGATTTATCCAAAACTAACAATACACATACATATCCCAAACATAAAAGAGTCTATTTAAGGTATTTGCATGAAGGCAAGAGACTCAAAAAGGATATACATGTATATTTATTAGATTTGAATAAAAATGCATATACATGAAGTAAAAACACGAAAATTGACAAAACAAGTGTAAATGAGGAAATCATCAAAACTAGGTTACACATGTGCATATAGTGGGCACAAATGAGCATGAAGTGCAAACATATATGAATCAATTTGTTCTCACTATTTGTACATGTATAAATACAAGTTTTAATGGAATCTACATCTAAACATGAATTACCACATGAAGTACAAAAACAATTAAAACATGAACATGCTATGAATATGATATATGTAAAAAGCATGTACATAAAAAGTAAGAGTTTAGTGATTGTTACCAACTCCAAAGCTCCAAACTTGGTGGTCTTTGCCACCAAAACCTCCTTGATAGCGGTGCTCCAAATATGTGTCCTTTTAGTTCAAGTGCACCCACCATCAAGGCACCAAATCTCTCACGTTTTGTGAGAGCCCTCACCTACATCAAATACACAAGGTGGGGATTTTGGTACCCATATTTTCTTGGGTCCTTTAGGGTTAGTCTTGTAAGGAACATTATTATTTGCAAAATGTTTGGGTTCCTTGACAAACTTTAAAATATTTTTATTAGCAAAATTTAAATGATGTATTCTATCAAAACAAAACTTTGCTAAATGGCTTTTGCGGCCACAATGTGTACATTTGTACACCTTAGGATACTTATGTGAATGTGTATGATCGTGACATGCAACATAATCAAATGCATGATGATGTTGTGCATGAATGTGTGGAGTTTGTTTCTTTGAAAACATTGACTCCAACCTAGTATGGTTAAATGCTCAAGAGTTCAAAGTTGAACTCAAACAATCCATTTTATTTTTCAAATCTTTAATCTCATTAGTGGTGGCATGTAAAGCATGATGAGATATAAAATCATTTTTCTTTTTCCTTTTAGAAACAAAATCTTTTTCTTTTTCACTAATTTTTCTTTTAAAGTCTTATTTTCTTGAAAAACAACTGTTGGCCCAATGGCCTTCCACTCTAGTTTTGAGATGATCAACACTCATGTAGTTATGTTTACTAATATTCTTGTGTTTCTAAGTTTCAGATCATTAACAGGATATTAGGTGGTGATTAGCTTCAACAAGATGATTAGAAGCTATTCATGATGATTCCGGTGCCAAAGCTTAAAGATCATACCTTTGCACTTGGAGAATCACGGAATTTTGGAGCAAGTCTACTTGAAGATGTAGATCGTCAAGAAGACTTAGGTATCCTAGTTTAGATAGAGTTTTTAGATCCATTTGTAAAGCTTAGTTTAGTTGATATGCTCAAGTGCACAAAACACACACGTTTCATGATTGGTTTTTGGTTTTCATGAATAATAGATCAAAACAAGTTTACCTTATACCTATGTATATTAGATATGTTCTAGATATACATACATGCTTTAAACTTACTAGACAAACTTATTTTGACTATCCTATTCATGTTTTGGAAAATTCTAGTTTGATAAAATACAAGTTTTGTTTTTGATAAAATTGGCAAGACACAAAAATGAATTGATATGATTGATATATGTCTTGAAATTTTTATCACAAGCTTGGTTATCAAAGTAAAATGATAAAACAAGTTTTAGAAAAACATATTTTTAGAAAAACAGTTTTTATTGTGATCAAAACTATTTTTTAGATTTACTGTGAATTTATGGGATTTTATGAGTGAAAAGACCTATTTTCAAATCCCGTATCTGTGCAGAACTGAGGACTGGCTGACAGGCCAAGTCGGTCGACCGGACCGGTCGACCGCACCATAGGCCGGTCGACCGGGACGGTCGACCGACGTGCACAAGTCTGTGCACGTTTTGGAGTCTCTGGGACGGTCGACCGGGCCGGTCGACCGAGATGAGAGTTCTGCTCTCAGGATGTTTCGGTCGACCGGGCGGTCGACCGCTATTGCCCAACGGTCACATTTTGACCGTTGGCGGTCGACCGGACCGGTCGACCGGCAGTCTGTCAGACTGCCAGCTCAGCCTAACGGCTAGTTTTGTATAGGGGCTATATAAACCCCATCTCTTTGGGGATTTTGGCCAAGTTTTCTAAGAGAAAAATTTCCAGTTTTTGAAGTGTTTAAAAGAGTTTTAAAAAGAGTTTTTGGGCTTTAAAACTTCTCATCTTTATTGTTTGGGTTTTGAAAAATCAAAGAAAACTAGGTTTTGGGATTTTGATTTGGTATTTCATTTTCTATCATATACAAGAGATTTCCCAAGTAGTTTTCTTTGTTGCTTGTTTCCAAAAACACTTTGATTCCACACTTGAGCTATATCTTCTATCCTAAACTATTTAGGATCTTATTTTTGTGGAAAAAGAAAAAGGAAAGAGGTTTGTGGTTGAAATATACCACTTGTTGTAAACCCTTGATTTCTTGAGTTGCTCCCTCTTAGGTAGAGGTGGAGTTTGGTTGTGAGCCTCTTCGGTAGAGGTGTGTGGATTGGTTGTTGTATTGGCTACGGGCCTAACCCCTCGGTTGTGAGGAGGTTGTTGTTGAGAGAGGAGTTTGGTACTCCTAGAGTTGTAAGAAATCCTCTTTGGTGGAGGTTCCCTCGGTGGAGGTTGTATTGAGAGAGGAGTTAGGTACTCCTAGAGTTGTAAGAAATCCTCTTTGGTAGAGGTTCCCTCGGTGGGAGTTGAGATAGTGGAAATCCTACTCGGTGGTGTAGGCGGGGATGTAGAGCAAGGTGCTCGAACCTCGAAACAAATCTTGGTGTTTGCGTTTTGATCCATTGTCTCTCTAACTCTCTCTCTTATAATTGTGCAAAGCATCATACTCATCATCATATCATACTTGCTTGTGTTGAGCATCTTTTCATTCATATCTTATACATTGCTTGTGTTGCCTTGCATCTTTTATATTGCAATTCATTCTTATATGCTTGGATTGATTGTGTGCATTTTATATTGCTTGGATTGCTTGTGTGTGTGTGTGTGCCTAACTTATACTCATCCAACAAGAGCTTCACATAGCACCTCAACCCATTTCAAGGGGAATCAAGGGGAGTTAGTCCAGAGCCTCGCAAGGGGAATTCGGCTACACTTGTTGTATTGTATTAGTTTGTGCATAATTTGCATTAGCTTCCGCATTTAGCGCACTTAGTTTGCATTAAGTTTATTAGATTAGCACTTACACCTATTCACCCCCCCTCTAGGTGTTTTTCAACAACTTCCTTTTATTTTTCTACCAAATCAATTTATTTTTCAAAGTATTATTTCCTTCACACAAATCATTCAATTTTGAAAATAAGGAAACATTCTCATTTTTCAAATCTTCCTTTTCTTTTTCTAAGCATGCAATCTTGTTTCTAAATGAATCTTGTTCTATATGCATGCAATCAAATTTCTTTTTCAAATTTTTATTTTCTTTCTTAATCATGTCATATTTTTCAAGCAACAATTGACAAAATGTAGAAAGCTCTTCATATGTCATGTTAACATCCTTATCCTCGGATTCGGTAGTTACCTCAAGGGGGTTATCCCCTTGGACCATATAGCATGCGTTGGAGGTGTCATTTCCAACGTCCGAATCGCTCCCCGCATAATATAGATCTTTTTCGCCGAGGGAGGTGATGATGTTCCAAGCTACAAAAGCCGAATCAATGTTAGAAACCCTAGATAAATAATCATCATTTATGGTTGACTTTAAAGCATGAAGGGCTTTTGTATTAGCCTCAATATTCTTACCATTTAAACAATATGCATCATTAGTTGTAGCAAGATAAACATGAATGCCTAGGGCCTTGAGGTACAAAGACATCTTAACCTTCCAAATTTGGATGTTAAGAATGTCAAAGGTGGGTGGTGACATGAAGTCCATGGTGTGTGTACAAAATATTGTGATTAGCCTAAAAATAAGGATTTTAACTCTAGGTTGTAAGACCCAAATCAGAGTACCAAGCTCTGATACCAATTGTAAGTTCACCTAGAGGGGGGGTGAATAGGTGATGGCTAATCTAATGGTCACTTAATGCCAAATAATGCGGAAGTATAAACTATTATGACCTAAACTAAACTCTTACACTAACACCACGTATAACATAAGAGTGTTGCCGAATTCCCCGTGAAGGGCTCTGGACAAACTCCTCTAGATTCCCCTTGAATGGGTTGAGGTGTTGGTTGGCTCTCTTGGTTGAATACAAGTGTTAGCAAACAATCCCAAGAAAATATATCAATATGAGCTCACAAGTATATCAAGCATATAAAGATTAACACAATAATAGCATGCAAGATATAAACAAGAGAGAGAGAGAGAGAGAGAGAGTAATCGCAAACACAAGGGATTTGTTTCGAGGTTCGAGCACACTTGCTCTACATCCCCGCCTTCGACGCACGAAGGATTTCCACTATGCACGATCCCAATGGATCTCTCCTTGGTGCCGCAACACCTACAAACCCTCGGACTCTCTAGTCCCGTACACACGCAAGCCCCACAAGCTTGCCGAGGCCGCACCTCAAACCAAGAGTTCACAACCGAACTCTAAACCACCGCGAGCACACTTGCCCGCCTCCTCAAAGTACAAAGAAAAGATCTTTGATGATCACAACACTTTGATCACCTAAAAGCACTCTCACTACAACACTCCTATAGAATGAATAATCAATGGATGCTCAAGTGTTTGTGTGAGAAAAACAAGGAAGAGAATGGTGGAGGAAAACTCAAAGAATCACTTTAAACACTCTTGATAAAATCTTCCCTTTAGATAGGAAATATTTGCTCTCAAATTTGTGGAGAAAAATCTCTGAAAAGGATTGGAAAAACTGGCTCAAAAACACTCTCTAAATCTTAGTGAAAACAATGCCCAAACCCCCAAATTTATAGGCTCAGAAAAACTAGCCGTTGGGGTTCTGTCAGGCCTGTCAGTCGACCGTCCGGCCGACCGGCCAACGGTCATATTTCAGACCGTTTGAGCCATCGGTCGACCGGCCGGTCGACCGAGCCAGGATACAGAGAGCAATCTCTCTGTCCGGTCGACCGCGCGGTCGGCCGGGGCCTTTCCAGAGAGCAGAGCTCTCTGGACGGTCGACCGGGTCGGTCGGCCAGCCATCCTGCAGAGCTGGCGTGCACGTCTGTGCACGTCGGTCGACCGAGTCGGTCGACCGACTTCAGCCCTAGTCAACTTGGTCGGTCGACTAGTCGACTGGCTGAAGCCAGGAACAGAAAAACTAGGGATTAAAACTTGGTCTTTTTGGCTCACTTAAAAATCCCATAAAATACTGAAAAATATACAAAAATAGTTTTGATGTAATACTTTGATAAACAAACATGCTTGCACAAAATCAAGGCATGTTATAAATGTTTTGAACTATTTTTGTAACTTGAAAAATATGGCTCAAAAGAAAACTAGTATTTTCCAAAACTTGATTTTTCTAAAACTTGTTTTCCAAAACTTCACCAAATACAAAAACAAGATATTTTGAATTCATTAAAGCATAGTGTGTATGGATATGATCCACTACACAAATAAGATATCTATGTTTTTGACATTAAGCTCTAAACTTGGTTTTGGATAAAAGACATGCATATAAGAAATTTCAAAAACCAAAAAGTATTATTCCAAAGTAAAAATCTTTTGTAAAAACAAAACTATCAAGAGTGTGTGTGTATATGTATACTTGAGCAATCCACCAACTACTCTATCCTTTACATCTTAACTAAAACAAAATCTTACTAAAAACAAACCTAGACACAAGTCTTCATCTTCTTGAAGTCTTCACTTGAAGCCTTCTCATCTTCTTGACTTGGTCCAAACACCGTGCTAGCTCCAAAACTTGATTTCAAATCCTTTGTTGAAGCTATGCACCTACTAAGATCTTGATCATAAATCTGTCACTAATTAAACACAAGATCATTAGTAAATATAACTACATGAGTTGATCATCATCAAAACTAGAGTGATGGGCCTTTGGCCCAACAATTAACCCTATTTCTTGGGAAATTTGATCAAAAGTCAAACTCCCATCCCCGATTGGCCTGAACTAGGTCATCTAAGAGCAGACTAAGGCCCAAACGGGGAGAAAATTGGTTCTCAAGAGGCGGGAGTGGTGTTACATAGTTTTTATGTACAAATACCACTAATTAACCTTATTTTCAGTCTTAATTGTGAAGTTTAACTAAAAATTAACTTTCAGTTCTGGTTGGCATGAACTAGGCCTTATTAGAGCCGAATAAGGCCTATATAGGAAGAAAACATAGTTTTCAAGAACCGAGAGTAGTATTACATAGTTTCTATGTACAACTACTAATAAACTTTGTTTCTTGTCTTAATTGGGAAGTTTGATCAAAAGTCAAATTTTCAGCCCAAATTGGCCTGAACTAAGACTTATAGAGCCAAATATGGCCCAAACAGGGAGAAATGTGATTTTCAAGAGCCATGAGTGATATTACATAGTTTCTATGTATAATTGCTACTAATAACCTTGTTTTTAGTCTTAATTGGGAAGTTTGACCAAAAGTCAAACTTTCAGCCATGATTAGACTGAACACGTCTTATAAGAGTCGAATAGGGTCTAAACAGGGAGAAAACGTGGTTTTCAAGATCTGGGAGTAGTATTATATAGTTTCTATATACAATTACTTCTAATTAATTATTTCTAGTCTAATAAGTCAAACTTTCAGGTCGGATTGTCTAAATTAGGCCTTATAACCGTTGAATAGGGCCCAAACAGGGAGAAAATATGATTTTCAAGAGGCTGGTGTAGTATTACATATATTCTATATTCAATTACTACTAATTATTTTTATTTCTAGTTTAATTGGGAAGTTTGACTAAAAGTAGAGCCCAAACAGGGAGAAAACAAGATTTTCAAGAGCTAGGAATAATATTACATAGTTTTTCGGTACAATTACTATAAATTAACCTTATTTCTTATATTAATTGAGAAGTTTGACCAAAAGTAAAACTTCAGTATTTTTAATCTTATTTGGAATTTTGACCAAAAGTCAAACTTTCAGCCCTGATTGGCCTAAAGTAAGTCTTATAAAGAGTTGAATAGGGAACAAACTGGGGAAAACATAATTTTCAAGAGAAGGGAGTAGTATTACATAGTTTCTATATAGAATTACTACGAATTAACCTTTTTTCTAGTCCTTATAATGGTAAGTTTGACCAAAAATTAAACTTTCAGCATGAATTGGTATGAATTAGGCCTTATTTATAAGAGGCGAATAGGGCCCAAACGGGGAGAAAACATGATTTTCAGCAACCTGAGTAGTGTTACATAGTTTTTACATACAATTACTACTAATTAACCTTGTTTCTAGTCTTAATTAAGAGGTTTAACGAAAAGTTAAAATTTCAACCCTGATTGGCCTTAACTAGTCCTTATAAGAGCTGAAGGGCCCCTAAATAGGGAAAAAACTTGATTTTCAAAAGCTGTGAGTGGTATTACATAATTTCTATATACAATTACTATTAATTAACCTTGTTTCTAGTCTTAATTCAGAAGTTTGATTAAAAGCTAAAGTTTTAACCCCGTTGGCCTGAACTAGGCCTCATAAGAACCGAATAGGGATAAACTGGGAGAAAACATAGTTTTCAAGAGCCATGAGTAGTAATGCATAGTTTTAAAGTAAATTACTACTAATTAACCATGTTTCTCAAAAGTCAAACTCCCATCTCCGATTGGCCTGAATTAGACCATATAAGAACCGAATGGGCCCAAACGGGGAGAAAACTGGCTCTCAAGAGCTGGTAGTGATATTCCATAGTTTTTATGCACAAATACTACTAATTAAACTTATTTCTAGCCTTAATTGAGAAGTTTAAGTAAAAGTTAAACTTTCAGATTGGCCTGAGTTAGGCCTTATAAGAGTTAAATAGGACCCAACAAGGGAAAATGTGATTTTTAAGAGCCATGAGTGGTATTATATAGTTTCTATGTATAATTAATATTAATTAACCTTATTTCTACTCTTAATTGAGAAGTTTGATCAAAAGTTAAACTTCAGTCCCTATTAGACTGAACTAGGCCTTATAAGAGCCGAATTGGGCCTAAACAAGGGAAAACATGGTTTTCAAGAACCGGAAGCAGTATTACATAGTTTCTATATATATAATTTCTACTAATTAACCTTGTTTCTAGTCTTAATTTGGGAAGTTTAACCGAAAGTTAAATATCAACCCCGATTGACCTGAAGTAGGCCTTAATAAGAGCCAAATATGACCCAAATTGGGGAAAACATGGTTTTCAAGAATTAGGAGTTGTATTAGTTCTATGTATAATTAATAAAAATTAACCTTATTTATAGTCTTTATTGGGAAGTTTGATCTAAAAATCAAATCCTTTGCCTCGATTGACTTGAACTAGGCCTTATAAGAGCCAAATAGGGCCTAAATGGGGTGACAACGTGGTTTTCATGAGTCGGGAGTATTACTGTATAGTTTCAATATACAATTACTACTAATTAATCTAGTTTCAAGTCTTAATAGGGAAGTTTGACCAAAAACCAATCTTTCAGTCTCGATTAGATTTAAAGTTATGCCTCATAAGAGCTGAATAGGGTCCAAAGTTAAGAAATA
Organism: Agave tequilana; assembly: GCA_038442645.1. NCBI lineage: Eukaryota > Viridiplantae > Streptophyta > Magnoliopsida > Asparagales > Asparagaceae > Agave > Agave tequilana. The sequence continues at coordinate 53,896 of JAVJIF010010457.1, read as the reverse complement.
TGATTTTCAAGAGCTGTATTACGTAGTTCTTATATACAAATACAATAAATTAACTTTTTTTAGTCTTAATTGGAAATTTGATCAAAAGTCAAAATTTCAGCCTTGATTGACTTGAACTAGGCCCTATAAGAGCCGAATAGGGCCCAAACAGGGAGAAGACATGGTTTTCAAGATCTGTGAGTAGTATTACATTATTTCTATATATGAATAGTAATAATTAATTTTATTTTTGATCTTAATTGGGAATTTTTATCAAAAGGCAAACTTTCTGCCCCGATTGGTCTAAATTAGATCTTAGAAGAGCCATTGGGGCCCAAACAGGGAGAAAATATGGTTTTCACAAGCCGGGAATAGTATTACATAGTTCTTACTTTTAATTTCCACTAATTAACATTATTCTAATCTTAATTAGAAAGTTTGATCAAAGTCAAACTTTCAGCCCCGATTGACATGTTCTAGGCCGTATAAGAGCCAAACAGAGAAACGAGGGGAAAACATGGGGTTTAAGAGCTCTGAGTAGTATTACATAGTTTTTACATACAATTACTACTTATTAACCTTGTTTCTAATCTTAATTGGAAAGTTTGGACAAAGTCAAGCTTTCAGCCTCAATTAGCCTGAACTAGACCTTATAAGAGTGGAATAGAGCTCAAACGGGGAGAAAATAAGATTTTGAATAGTCGGTAGTAGTATTACATAGTTTCTATGTGCAATTACTATCAATTAGCCTTATTTGTACTCTAAATTATGAAGTTTGACTAAAATTCAAACTTTCAGCCTCTATTGGTCAGAACTTGGTCTTATAAAAGCCGAGTTAGGGACGAAATGATGTGAAAACTTGATCTTCAAGGGCCTGAGTAGTATCACATAGTTTTTATATACAAATACTACTAATTAAAATTGTTTCTAATCTTAATTGAGAAGTTTGACTAAAAACTAAACTTTCAGCCCTGATTGGCCTAAACTAGGATTTATAAGAGCCAAGTAGCGCTCAAATGGGGAGAAAATATCGTTTTCAAGAGCCGAGAGTAGTATTACATATTTCTATATACAAATACTATTAATTAACTTATTTCTAGTCTTAAGTGAAAAGTTTGACCGAAAGTCAAACTTTCAGCCCGATTTGGCCTAACTAGGCCTTATAAGAGCCGAATAGGAAACAAATATGGGAAAAATATGGTTCTCAAGAGTCAGCAGTAGTATTACATTATTTCTATACACAATTACTATCAATTAAATTTATTTCTAGTCTTAATTGGCAAGTTTAATCAAAAGCCAAATTTCAGCCTGATTGGCCTAAACTTGGCCTTATAGGAGCCGAATGGGTAACAAATATTGAAGAAATTAGTTCTCAGGAGTCACGAGCAGTATTACATAGTTTATATGTACAATTACTTTCAATTAACTTTGTTTCTAGTATTAATTTGAAAGTTTAACAAAAAGTCAAACTTTCGCCCCTGATTGGCCTGAATTAGGCTTTGTAAGAGCTGAGTAAGGCTTAAAGGGGAGAAAACGTGATTTTCAAGAGCCGACAGTATTATTATATAGTTTTTATATATAATTACTACCAATTAACCTTGTTTCTATCCTTAATTGGAAAGTTTAATCAAAAAGTCAAGTTTTCATCCCTGATTGGCCTGAATTAAGCCATATTAGAGCCCAATAGGACCCAAACGGGGAGAAAACGTGGTTATCAAGATCCGGTTGTGGTATTACACACTTTCTATATACAAATACTATCAATTAATCTTATTTCTAGTCTTAATAGAAAAGATTGATCAAAAGTCAAACTTTCAGCCCCAACTAGTTTGAACTAGGCCTTATAAGAGCCAAATAGGTTCTAAACGGGGAGAAAATATGGTTTTCGAGAGCCGTGAGTCTTATTAAATAGTTTATATTTATAAATAATACCAATTTAACTTGTTTTTAGTGTTAATTGGGAAGTATGGTCACAATTCAAACTTTCAACCCCGAATAGCCTGAAATAGGCCTTAAGAGCCAAATAGGGGCTTAAACGGGGAGGAAACATGATTTTTAAGAGCCGAGAGTGGTATTACATAGCTGCTATGTACAAATACTATCAATTAAGCCTATTTCTAGTCTTAATTGGGAAGTTTAACCAAAAGCCAAACTTTCAACCTTGATGGGCCTAAACTATGCCTTATAAGAGCCGAGTAAGGCCCAAACATGGAGAAAACGTGGTTTTTAAGATTCGGGAGTAGTATTACATAATATTTATGTACAATAACTTCCACCTAACCTTATTTCTAGTCATAATTGGTATATTTAACTAAAATTCAAACTTTCAGCCCCGATTGGCATATACTAGGTCGTTTAAAGCCGAACAGAGAAACGAGGGGAAAACATGGGGTTCAAGAGTCGTGAGTAGTATTACATAGTTTTTATATACAATTACTACTTATTAATCTTTTTTCTAATCTTAACTGGAAAGTTTGGACAAAGTCAAGCTTTCAGCCTCGATTAGCCTGAAGTAGATCTGATAAGAGTGGAATAGAGTCCAAACGGGGAGAAAATAAGATTTTGAATAGTCGGTAGTAGTATTACATAGTTTCTATGTGCAATTACTATTAATTAGCCTTATTTGTACTCTAAATTATGAAGTTTGACTAAAATTCAAACTTTCAACCTCTATTGGTCAGAACTAGGTCTTATAAACGCCGAGTAGGGTCCAAATGATGTGAAAACGTGGTCTTCAACTAGGCCTTATAAGAGCCGAATAGGAAACAAATATGGGGAAAATGTGGTTCTTAAGAGTCAGCAGTAGTATTACATTATTTCTAAGCACAATTACTATCAATTAAATTTATTTCTAGTCTTAATTGGGAAGTTTAACTAAAAGCCAAATTTCAGCCCTGATTGGCCTAAACTTGGCCTTATAGGAGCCGAATAGGAAAAAAACATTGGGAAAATTAGTTCTCAGGAGTCACGAGCAGTATTACATAGTTTATATGTACAATTACTTTCAATTAACTTTGTTTCTAGTATTAATTGGAAAGTTTAACAAAAAATCAAACTTTCGCCCCAGATTGGCCTGAATTAGGCTTTATGAGAGCTGAGTAAGGCTTAAGGGGAGAAAATGTGGTTCTCAAGAGTCGAGAGTATTATTATATAGTTTTTATATACAATTACTATCAATTAACCTTATTTCTAACCTTAATTGAAAAGTTTAATCAAAAAGTCAAGTTTTCAACCATGATTGGCATGAATTAGGCCATATAAGAGCCCAATAGGACCCAAACGGAGGAAAATGTGGTTATCAAGATCCGGTTGAGGTATTTCAGACTTTCTATATACAAATACTATCAATTAACCTTCTTTATAGTCTTAATAGAGAAGATTGATCAAAAGTCAAAGTTTCAGCCCCAACTTGTTTGAACTAGGACTTATAAGAGCCAAATAGGTTCTAAACAGGGAGAAAATGTGATTTTCGAGAGACGTGAGTCTTATTAAATAGTTTCTATGTATAAATAATACCAATTTACCTTTTTTTTAGTCTTAATTGGGAAGTTTGGTCACAATTCAAACTTTCAGCCCCAGATAGCCTGACAAAGGCCTTAAGAGCTAAATAGGGGCATAAACGGGGAGGAAACATGATTTTCAAGAGCCGAGAGTGGTATTACATAGTTTCTATGTACAAATACTATCAATTAAACTTATTTCTAATTTTAATTGGAAAGTTTGACCAAAAGCCAAACTTTCAATCTTGATGGGCCTAAACTATGCCTTATAGAGTCGAGTAAGGCCCAAACATCAGAAAAACAAGGTTCTCAAGATTTGAGAGTAATATTACATAATATTTATGTACAATTACTACCACTTAACATTATTTCTTGTCATAATTTGTATATTTAAATAAAAGTCAAACTTTCATCCACGATTGGCCTGAATTAGGAAGAAAACGTTGTTCTTAAGGCCATATAAGAGCCGAATAGAACCCAAACAAGAAGAATACTTCGTTCTTAAGAGACAGGAGTGGTATTACATAGTTTCAATATATAAATTCTATCAATTAACCAAATTTCTAGTAATAATTAGGAAGTTTGACAAAAATCAAACTTTCAGCCCTAATTGGTTTGAACTAGGCCATATAAGAGCCGGGTAGGGCCCAAACAGGGAGAAAACGTGGTTCTTAAGACCCGAGAGTGGTATTATATAATTTCTATGCACAAATACTACCAACTAATCTTATTTCTTGTCTTAATTAGAAAGTTTGACCAAAAGGCAAACCTTCAGCCCCTATTGGGCTGATTTGGGCCTTATAAGAGCCGAATAATGAATAAACATGGGGAAAACATGATTTCCAAGAGCTGAGAGTGGCATTACATAGTTTATATGTACAATTACTACTAATTAAACTTATTTTTAGTCTTAAATTAGAAGTTTGACTAAAAGTAAAGTTCAACCCTGATTGACTGAATTAGGCCTTATAAGAGCCGTGTAGGGCCTGAAAAAGAATAAAAGGTGATTTTCAAGAGCCGGGAGTAGTATTACATAGTTTCTATGTACAGTTACTTCCAATTAACCTTGTTTCTAGTGTCAATTGAGAAGTTTGACCAAAATACAAACATTCATCCCTGATTTGCTAAGCCATACAAGAGTCGAATAAGGCCCAAATAGGGATACAACATGGTTGTCAATAGCCATGAGTTGTATTACATAGTTTCTATGTACAAATACTACAAATTAACCTTACTTCTAGTATTACTTGGAAAGTTTGACCAAAGTCAAACTTTCAGCCCCGATTGGCCAGAACTAGGCCTTATAAGAGCCGAATAGGGCCTAAACTGGGAGAAAACATGCTTTTTAAAAGCCGAGAGTGGTATTACATAGATTCTATATAAAAATAACTATCAATTACACTAATTTATAGTCTTAATTTAAAAGTTTTACAAAAAAGCCAAACTTTCAGCCCCGATTGGCCTAAATTAGGCCTTATAAGAGCCGAATTAAGAACAAATATGGGGAAAACGTGATTTTCAAGAGCTGGGAGTAGTATTACATAGCATTTATATTTAATTACTTCCAACTAACTTTTTTCTGGTATTAATTGGGAAGTTTGACCAAAGTCAAACTTTCAGTCTGATTGGCCTTCAGCCTTATTAGAGCCAAGTATAGCCCAAATGGGGAGAAAACGTGATTCTCAAGAGTCGAGAGTAGTATTAGATTGTTTCTATGTATAATTACCACCAATTAAGCTTTTTTCTAGTCTTAATTGGGAAGTTTAACCAAAAGTCAAACTTTCGGCCCCGATTGGCCTGAACTAGGCCAAAAAGCGAATAGGAAAAAACATGGGGAAAGTGTGGTTTTCAAGAACCAAAAGTAGTAACACATAATTTTTATGTACAATTACTATTAATTAAACTTATATCTAGTTTTAATTGTGAAATTTGACCAAAAGTCAAACTTTCGGCCCTGATTGGCTTGAGCTAAGCCTTATACGAGCCCATTTGGGCCCAAACAGGGAGAAAATGTGGTTCTTAAGAGCCGAGAGTAGTATTACACAGATTTTATGTATAATTACTTTCAATTAACCTTATCTCTAGTCTTAATTATGAAGTTTGACCAAAAGCCAATCATTCATCCCCGATTGGCCGAAAATGGTATTACATAGTTTCTATGTATAAATACTACAATTTAACAATATTTCTAAACTTAATTGGGAACTTTGACCAAAAGTCAAACTTTCAGCCCCGATTGGTCTGAAATAGGCCTTATAAGAGCCGAATAAGGCCAAAACGGGGAGAAAACTTGGTTTTCAAGAGTCGTGAGTGGTATTACATCGTTTCTATATACAATTTACGACTAGTTAACCTTTTTCTAATCTTAATTGGAAACCCGATTAGCGAGAATTAGGTCTTATAAGAGCATAATAGGGCCAAAACGGGAAGAAAACATGATTACAGGAGCCATGAGTGGAATTACATAGTTTCCATGTGCAAATATATAAATTAAACTTACTTTTAGTCTTAATTGAGAAGTTTGATTAAAAGTAAAACTTTCAGCCCCGCTTGGCCAAAACCAGGCTTATAAGAGCTGAAAAGGGAACAAACATGGGTAAACTTGGTTCTCAAGAGTTAAGAGTAGTATTATATAGTTACTATGGACAATTACTACCACTTAACCTCATTTCTATAGTCTTTATTGGGAAGTTTGACTAAAAGTGACTTTTAGTCCCGATTAGTCTGAGCTAGGCCTTATAAGAGCCGAAAAGGTCCACAACAGGGAAAAAGTATGTTTCTCAAGAGCTAGGAGTTGTTTTACATAGATTATGTACAAATACTATCAATTAAATTTATTTCTCGTCTTAACTGGGAAGTTTGCCCAAAAGTCAAACTTTCATCCCAGAATAGCCTGAAGTAGGCCATATAAGAGCCAAATAGGGCCAAAATAGGGAGAAAACTTTATTCTCAAGAGCCGAGAGTGGTATTATATTATTTCTATGTACAAATACAAATTAACCTTTTTCTTGTCCTTAATTGAAAAGTTTGACCAAAAGTTAAACTTTCAGCCCAGATTAGCATAAACTATGCCTTGTAAGAGCTGAAGAAGGAAAAAACAGGGGGAATGTGATTTTCAAGAAACATGAGTAGTATTGCATAGTTTCTAGGTAGAATTACTATAAATTAACTTTATTTCTAGTTCTTATTTGGGAGTTTGACCAAAAGTCAAACTTTCAGCCTAAATTGGCCTGAACTAGGCCTTATAAGAGGCGAATCGGGCCCAAATGGGGAGAAAATATGTTTTTCAACTGTCGTGAGTAGTTTACATAGTTTTTACATAAAATTACTACTAATTTACCTTTTTTCTAGTCTTAATTAGGATGTTTAATCAAAAGTCAAAATTTCAGCCCCGATTGGCCATAACTCGGCCTTATAAGTGTTGGCCCAAAGGCCCATCACTCTAATTTTGATGATGATTAACTCATGTAGTTATAGTATTAATGATCTTGTGTTTAATTAGTTTCAGATTTATAATCAAGATCTTAGTTGGTGTTTAGCTTCAACAAAGGATTTAAAGTCAAGTTTTGGAGCTAGCACGGTTTGATTCAAGAGCCCATGCATCAAGACCACATCAAGTACTCAAGAGGAGTCTAGCTCTTTGGATCATGTTTGGACCAAGTCAAGAGGAGAAGAAGACTTCAAGTGAAGACCTTCAAGATCAAGACTTGAGTCTAGGTTTGTTTTATTAAGATTTTATTTTTAGATAAAATTTAATGGATAGAATAGTTGGTGGATTGCTCAAGTATACCATATACACACACACTGTTGATTTAGATGAGTTTTCATAAAAGAATTTTCATTTTGGAAAAGACTTTTCATTTTGACAAAATACCGGTTTGGTTTTTGGAGTTTATTATATACATGTGTTTTTAACCAAAACCGTTTTAGTTATTGTCAAAAATATAGATATTTCATCATTTATGTGTAGTGGATCAAATCCATACACACCATGCTTTAAAAGTGTTTAAAATATCTTGTTTTTGTATTTGAAAAATAAGTTTTGAAAAACCAATTTGGAAAAATACAGTTTTTGTTTTTAACCAAAATTTCTAAGTTGCAAAAATAGTTCAAAATGTTTGTAACATACTTTGATTTTACTCAAACATGTTTGTTTACCAAAGTTTAATATTAAACCTATTTTTGTAGATTTTTCATGAATTTATGGGATTTTATTTAAGATAAAAAGTCAACCTTTTAATCCCTAAAAAGATCTGTCCGGGCTTCTGCCGGTCGACCGGACCGGTCGACCGAGCTAGGAGTCGGTCGACCGAGTCGGTCAACCGACGTGCACAGACGTGCACGCCAGTCTGACTGGAGGGCCGGTCGACCGACCCGGTCGACCGCCAGAGAGCTTCTGCTCTCTGGAAAGCCCCGGTCGACCGGGCCGGTCGACCGGCAGAGAGCTCTGCTCTCTGTTCCAGGCCGCGGTCGACCTCTGACCATTGGCGGTCGACCGGCCGGTCGACCGACAGCCGTCAGGGCTGCTGATTTGGCCCCAACGGCTAGTTTTTGAGAAGCCTATTTAAATGGGCTTCCTTGGGCTGTTTTAACTAAGATTTTTAGAGAGTTTTAAAGATAGTTTTTCCTACTCTATTAAGAGATTTTCTCCACTTATTTGAGAGCAAATATTTCCAATCAAAAGGGAAGTTTATCAAGAGTGTTTTTTCAAAGTGATTTCTTGTGTTTTCCTCCACACATTCCATCCTTGTTTTTTCACAAACACTTGAGCTATCCATTGATATATTCATCCTATAGGAGTGTTATTGTGAGATTTTTTTTAGGTGATCAAAGTGTTGTGATCACCAAAGACTTCATCTTTGCTTTGAGGAGGCGGACGTGTGTGTTCGCATTGTTTCGGGTTCTAGTGGGAACTCGGTGTTTGAGGTGCGGCCTCGGCGAGCTTGTGGGCTTGCGGTATGTTCGGGAACAAGAGAGAGACTAGAGAGTCCAAGAGTTCTAGTGGGAACTCCTTGTAGGCGTTGCGGCACCGAGTGATCCGGTGGGATCGATTTTTAGTAGAAATCCTTCAAGTGTTGAAGGCGGGGACGTAGAGCAAGTGTGCTCAAACCTCGAAACAAATATCTCGTATTTGCGATTGCTCTCTCTATCTCTTACTTGTTTATATCTTGCATGCTAATATTGTCTTTATCTTTATATGCTTGATATATTGTGTGCTTAATTGTTATATGCTTGGGGATTGTTTGCTAACACTTCTATTTAACCAAGAGAGCCAACGCGGCACCTCAACTCTTATTTAGAGGAATCTTGAGGAGTTAGTCCAGAGTCCTTCACGGGGAATCCGGCTACACTCTTATGTTATACTTGGTGTTTAGTTTAAGAAGTTTTAGTTTGCATTAAATAAGTTTTAATCCGCATTAATTGACCATTAGATTAGCTAGTCACCTATTCATCCCTCCTCTAGGTGATTTCAATTGGTATCAGAGCCAAGTGCTCTTGATTTGGGTCTTATAACTTAGAGTTAAAGATCCTCATTTTTTAGCTAATCACAATATTTGTTCACACACCATGGATTTCATGTCACCTCCCACCTTTGACATTCTTAACATCCAACTTGGAAGGTTAAGATGTCTTTGTACCTCAAAGCCCTAGGCATTCATGTTTATTGCCACTACTAGAGATTCTTATTGTTTAAATGGCAAAAATCTAGAGGCTAATACAAAAGCCATTCATGCTTTGAAGAGTACCCTAAATAATGATTATTTATGTAGGGTTGCTAACATTGACTCGGCTTTTGTAGTATGGAACACCATCATCTTCCTTGGCGAACAAGAACAATATTATGCGGGGAGTGACTCGGATGTTGAAAGTGACGCTTCCAACGTATGCTACATGGTCTAAGGGAATAACCCCCTTGAGGTAACTACCGAATTTGAGCTAGAAGAGGATGTTGATATGTCCTAAAATGAACTTGAATCATTTTGTCAACAACTCCAAGAAAAGTATGAAATACTTAAAAAGGATAACAAGAAAATGAAAAATAAATTTGATGCCATGTTAAATGAAAAAGATTCTTTACAAGATAAATTGGAATGTTCTTCAAAAGAAAATGAATGTTTGAAAAATGAAAATATTTCCTTGCTTTCTAAATTAAATGATCTTTGTAAAGGAAATACCTCTTTAAAAGATAAGATTGTTTTGGTAGAAAAATAAAAGGAAATTGCTTTGCATAAAAATACTTCTTTAAAAGAAAAATTGTTGAAAAAGAAAAAGTAAATGTTTCTAAAAAGAAAAAGATTGTTGATCATGCTCTTCATGCCACAACCATTGATAAAAATGAAGTTAAATTTTTGAAAAATAAAATAGATTGTTTGAGCTCAACTTTGAGCAAATGTGCTTTTAACCATTCTAAATTGGAGTCCTTATTTTCAAAGAAATAAACTCCACATATTCATGCACATCACCCACATCATGCATATGCACACTTTGCACGCCATGACCACACTCATACACATATGCATTTTAGAGTGTACAAGTGTACACATTGTGGCCGCAAAGGCCATTTAGCAAAATTTTGTTATGATAAGATAAATGCTATAAATTTTACTAACAAAAATGTTTGGGTTCCTTATAAGACTAACCCTCATGGACCCAAAAGAAAATGGGTTCCAAAATCCCCACCTTGTGCTTTTGATGTAGGTGCGGGCTCTCACAAAACGTGAGAGGAATGGTGCCTTGATGGTGGATGCACATGGACTTGATGGACACACATTTGATGCACCGCTATCAAGGAGGTTTGGTGGGACAACCACCATGTTTTGGAGATTTGGAGTATAGTTCATGTGTCGGTAACTATCCCTAAAATTCCTAGTTTATTTACATGCCTTTTTTCATATATGATATTTTTAGCATGTTCATGTTTTGTGCTTCATGAGGTATATAACTTGTTTAAGTGTAGTTTTTGTCAAAATTTGTGTATATACGTGTACAAGTAGTGAGCAACAATTGATTCATATACGTTTGCACTTTGTTGTTCATTTGTACTCACTATATGCACATGTATATCCTAGTTTTGATGATTTCCTCATTTACACTTGTTTTGCCATTTACATGTTTTACTTCATGTATATGTATTTTGTATTCAAATCTAATAAATATACATGTATACCCATTGAGTCACTTGCCTTCATGCAAATTACTTTATGGACTCATTTTATGTTTGGGATACGTATGCATATTATTAGTTTTGGATAAAAACATACATATACCTAGAAGTTTATTTTTAAAGATGAAAAATGAATTTTTAAGTGTTTCATCTTTATATGAAAAATGAATTTTCATGTTTTTCATATTTGTTTGATAAAATAATGTTCATGTTTGCTTTGAGCCCTATTGATTATTTTCATGAAAATGCTATTTACATGATTATTGAACACTCACACTTCATTTGTTTAGTCATGATTTTGTTTCATGAACACTTTTATAAGCTTTATCGATTTTGAGTGTCAACTCTTGTGTATTTGGTATGATTCATGAAATACATATGATTTGATTTCATGTTATTGAAGGATCTTTAACTAGTTTTTCAAAAATTAATTTAACTAGTTATTTATTCTTCATTTGATAGTGCTTGCTTTACAAGATATTTACATGTTAAGGAACAACATATATTTATGCTAAGCTTAAATCAAATCTTATTTTTCAATTGATTTCTCAATTGATATTTTTTTATAAGCTTATGCATTATCTTCAATTGTTATTTTTTTACAATTAGTATTTTTTTATGATTGATATCAAAATGTACGATATATTTCAACTGGTATCTATTGAACTATTTATTTCAATTGGTATCCATGAAAATTTAAATTGGTATCAAAATATAAAATATTTTCTTTCATTGGTATCAAAATTTCATTGTTATTTCAATTGGTAAAAATATTTCAATTACCATTAGAATTCAAAATTTGTATTGCTTAGTTACAATTGGATTCTTAAAAATGTTTTGATATGTTTTAGTTCCAATTAATATCTCAAGATTTTGTTTATTTACAAAGGTATCTCAAAATGTGTTTTATTACCTTGAGTAAATTTCAAAATTTGTTTAAGTAAATTTGATTTAAAAATATTTTGATATGAATTGCCTATATGCAAGGGGAGCTTAACATCTCTTCTACATATAGATTCATGTTGAGTGTATCTTATATTGAGGAGCTTGACAACTCTTCTCTATGCGGTACACATGTGTAGGGGGAGCTTCATATCTCCTCTTATGCATTGCATATTATGTATTATGTGAGTTAGGGCTTGTCATCCCTTCTTCATGTAATGCATATATGTAGGGAAGTTAACTTAGCGTCTTCCTCTTCATGAATGTATATCGCATATATTTTTTATTGATTGATTTGAGTTCACCCCTTTGTTAATTTTTTTCAACAAAAAAGGGGGAGAACATTGTTTTGTATTTACTTTAACCCCTTTGTTGATGATTGACAAAAAGGGGAGAAGTATTTTAGTATATATGCATGTTTATGTTTAAAGATTTCTTGTTTATGCATATTGTTTTGTGTTGGCAAAAAGGAGAAAAGAATTTGATGAGTTTTATGCTTGATTGGCATGTTTATCTCCTTACGTTTGCATACATGTTTGTTTAGTTTTATGTGCTTTATTGCCATAGCTATTTGTTTATTGTGATGCATGAGTTAAGGGGGAGCTTCTTTAAAGCTTTACTTTAATCCATGCATATATAACTCCATGAGTTTTGTCATCATCAAAAAGGGGGAGATTGTTGCCCCAAAGGCCCATCACTCTAGTTTTGATGATGATCAACTCATGTAGTTATAGTACTAATGATCTTGTGTTTAATTAGTTTCAGATTTATGATCAAGATCTTAGTTGGTGTTTAGCTTCAACAAAGGATTTAAAGTCAAGTTTTGGAGCTAGCACGGTTTGATTCAAGAGCCTATGCATCAAGACCACATCAAGTACTCAAGAGGAGTCCAGCTCTTTGGATCATATTTGGACCAAGTCAAGAGGAGAAGAAGACTTCACGTGAAGACCTTCAAGATCAAGACTTGAGTCTAAGTTTGTTTTATTAAGATTTTGTTTTTAGATAAAATGTAAAGGATAGAATAGTTGGTGGATTGCTCAAGTATACCATATATACACACACACTCTTGATTTAGATGAGTTTTCATAAAAGAATTTTTATTTTGTAAAAGACTTTTCTTTTTGACAAAATACCGGTTTGATTTTTAGAGTTTATTATATACATGTGTTTTTAACCAAAACCGTTTTAGTGCTTATTGTCAAAAACATAGATATTTCATCATTTATGTGTAGTGGATCATATCCATACACACCATGCTTTAAAAGTGTTTAAAATATCATGTTTTTGTATTTGAAAAATAAGTTTTGAAAAACCAATTTGGAAAAATACGGTTTTTGTTTTTAACCAAAATTTCTAAGTTACAAAAATAGTTCAAAATGTTTGTAACGTGCTTTAATTTTACTCAAACATGTTTGTTTATCAAAGTTTAATATTGAACCTATTTTTGTAGATTTTTCGTGAATTTATGGGATTTTATTTAAGATAAAAAGTCAACCTTTTAATCCCTAAAAAGATCTGTCCTGGCTTCTGCCGGTCGACCGGACCGGTCCACCGAGCTAGGAGTCGGTCGACCGACGTGCACGCCAGTCTGGCTGGAGGGCCGGTCGACCGACCCGGTCGACCGCCAGAGAGCTTCTGCTCTCTGGAAAGCCCTGATCGACCGGGCCGGTCGACCGGCAAAGAGCTCTGCTCTCTGTTCCAGGCCGCGGTCGACTGGGCCGGTCGACCAAGGCTCTAACGGTCAGAAATCTGACCGTTGGCGGTCGACCGGGTCGGTCGACTGACAGCCGTCAGGGCTGCTGATTTGGCCCCAACGATTAGTTTTTGAGAAGCCTATTTAAAGGGGCTTCCTTGGGCTGTTTTAACTAAGATTTTTGAAAAGTTTTAAAGATAGTTTTTCCTACTCTATTAAGAGGTTTTCTCCACTTATTTGAGAGCAAATATTTCTAATCAAAAGGGAAGTTTATCAAGAGTGTTTTTTCAAAGTGAATTCTTGTGTTTTCCTCCACACATTCCATCCTTGTTTTTCTCACAAACACTTGAGCTATCCATTGATATATTCATCCTATAGAAGTGTTATTGTGAGATTATTTTTAAGTGATCAAAGTGTTGTGATCACCAAAGACTTCATCTTTGCTTTGAGGAGGCGGACGTGTGTGTTCGCATTATTTCGGGTAACTCGGTGTTTGAGGTGCGGCCTCGGCGAGCTTGTGGGCTTGCGGTGTGTTCGGGAACAAGAGAGGGACTAGAGAGTCCAAGAGTTCTAGTGGGAACTCCTTGTAGGCGTTGCGGCACCGAGTGATCCGGTGGGATCGGTTTTTAGTGAAAATCCTTCAAGTGTTGAAGGCGGGGATGTAGAGCAAGTGTGCTCGAACCTCGAAACAAATATCCCATGTTTGCGATTGCTCTCTCTATCTCTTACTTGTTTATATCTTGCATGCTAATATTTTCTTCATCTTTATATGCTTGATATATTGTGTGCTTAATTGTTATATGCTTGGGGATTGTTTGCTAACACTTGTATTCAACCAAGAGAGCCAACGCGGCACCTCAACTCTTATTTAGAGGAATCTTGAGGAGTTAGTCCAGAGCCCTTTATGGGGAATCCGGCTACACTCTTGTGTTATACTTGGTGTTTAGTTTAAGAAGTTTTAGCTTGCATTAAATAAGTTTTAATTCCGCATTAATTGACCATAGCCTTATAAGAGCCGAAGAGGGCTTAAAAGTGTTAAAAATTTGTTTTCAAGTGCCATGAGTGGCATTTCATAGTTTCTATATACAGTACTATTAATTAACCTTGTGTCAAGTCTTAATTGGAAAATTTGACCAAAAGTCAAACTTTCGACCCCATTGGCCTGAACTAGGCCTCATAATAACCGAACGGGGTCTAAACGGGGAGAAAACACAGTTTTCAAGAGTAGTATTACATAATTTTTAAGTAAATTGCTACTAATTAACTCTATTTCTTGGGAAATTTGATCAAAAGTCAAACTCCCATCCCCGATTGGCCTGAACTAGGTCATCTAAGAGCGGAATAAGGCCCAAATGGGGAGAAAATTGGTTCTCAAGAGGCGGGAGTGATTTTACATAGTTTTTATATACAAATACCACTAATTAATCTTATTTCTAGTCTTAATTGAGAATTTTGACTAAAAATTAAACTTTCAGCTTTGATTGGCATGAACTAGGCCTTATTAGAGCCGAGTAAGGCCTATACAGGAAGAAAATATAGTTTTCAAGAGCCGAGAGTAGTATTACATAGTTTCTAGGTACAACTACTAATAAACTTTGTTTCTTGTCTTAATTGAAAAGTTTGATTAAAAGTCAAATTTTTAGCCCAAATTGGCCTGAACTAAGACTTATAAGAGCCAAATACGGCCCAAACAGGGGGAAATGTGGTTTTCAAGAGCCATGAGTGATATTACATAGTTTCTATATATAATTACTACTAATTAACCTTATTTTTAGTCTTAATTGGGAAGTTTGACCAAAAGTCAAAATTTCAGCCACGATCAGACTGAACACGTCTTATAAGAGTCGAATAGGGCCTAAATAGGGAGAAAACGTGATTTTCAAGATCTGGGAGTAGTATTACATAGTTTCTATATACAATTACTTCTAATTAATTATTTCTAGTCATAATAAGTCAAACTTTCAACTCCTATTGCCTAAACTACGCCTTATAAGCGTTGAATAGGGCCCAAACGGGGAGAAAATATGATTTTCAAGAGCCTGGAGTAGTATTACATAGATTCTATATTCAATTACTGCTAATTATTTTTATTTCTATTTTAATTGGGAAGTTTGACTAAAAGTAGAGCCCAAACAGGGAGAAAACAAGGTTTTCAAGAGCTAGGAATAATATTACATAGTTTCTCGGTACAATTACAACAAATTAACCTTATTCCTTATCTTAATTAAGAAGTTTAACCAAAAGTAAAACTTCAGTGTTTTTAATCTTATTTGAAATTTTGACCAAAAGTCAAATTTCAGCCCTGGTTGGCCTAAAGTAAGTCTTATGAGAGCTAATAGGGAACAAACAGAGGAAAAACATAATTTTTAAGAGAAGGGAGTAGTATTACATAGTTTCTATGTATAATTACTATGAATTAACCTTATTTCTAGTCCTTATTGGGAAGTTTGATAAAAAATCAAACTTTCAGCCCGAATTAGTATGAACTAGGCCTATTTATAAGAGGCGAATAGGGCCCAAATAGGGAGAAAACATGGTTTTCAGCAGCCGTGGGTAGTGTTACATAGTTTTTACATACAATTACTACTAATTAATCTTGTTTCTTGTCTTAATTAAGAGGTTAACGAAAAGTCAAAATTTCAACCCTGATTGGCCTTAACTAAGCCTTATAAGAGCCGAAGGGCCCCTAAATAGGGAAAAAAACTTGATTTTGAAGAGCTGTGAGTGGTATTACATAATTTCTATATACAATTACTATTAATTAACATTGTTTCTAGTCTTAATTAGGAAGTTTGATCAAAAATCAAAGTTTAACCCCGTTGACCTGAATTAGGCCTCATAAGAACCGAACAGGGATAAACGGGGAGAAAACATAGTTTTCAAGAGTTATGAGTAGTATTACATAGTTTTTAAGTAAATTACTACTAATTAACCATGTTTCTCAAAAGTCAAACTCCCATCTCTGATTGGCCTGAATTAAGCCATATAAGAGCCGAATGGGGCCAAACGGGCAGAAAACTGGTTCTCAAGAGCTAGTAGTGATTTTACATAATTTTTATGCATAAATACTACTAATTAACCTTATTTCTAGTCTTAATTGGGAAGTTTGATTAAAAGTTAAACTTTCAGCCCGATTGGTCTGAATTAGGTCTTATAAGAGTTAAATAGGACCCAAATAAGGGGAAATGTGATTTTTAAGAGACATGAGTAGTATTATGTAGTTTCTATGTATAATTACTACTAATTAACCTTATTTATAGTCTTAATTGAGAAGTTTGATTAAAAGTCAAACTTTCAGTCCCTATTAGACTGAACTAGGCCTTATAAAAGCCGAATAGGGCCTAAACAAGGGAAAATATGGTTTTCAAGAACCGAAAGTAGTATTACATAGTTTCTATATATAATTACTACTAATTAACCTTATTTCTAGTCTTAATTTAAGAAGTTTAACCAAAAGCTAAATATCAGCCCCGATTGGCCTGAAGTAGGCCTTAATAAGAGCCAAATAGGACCCAAATTGGGGAAAACATGATTTTCAAGAATTGGGAATTGTATTACATAGTTCTATATATAATTAATAAAAATTAAACTTATTTATAGTCTTTATTGGAAAGTTTGATCAAAAATCAAATCCTTTAGCCTCGATTGACTTGAACTATGCCTTATAAGAGCCAAATAGGGCCTAAATGGGGTGATAACGTGCTTTTCAAGAGTCGGGAGTATTACTGCATAGTTTCAATATACAATTACTACTAATTAACCTAGTTTCAAGTCTTAATAGGGAAGTTTGACCAAAACCAATCTTTCCGTCTCGATTAGACTTACCTATGCCTTATAAGAGCTGAATAGGGTCCAAAGTTAAGAAAACATGATTTTCAAGAGCCGCAAGTAGTATTACGTAGTTTTTATATACAAATGCAATAAATTAACCTTTTTTAATCTTAATTGAAAATTTGAACAAAAGTCAAAATTTCAGACTTGATTGACTTGAACTAGGCCCTATAAGAGCCGAATAGGGCCCAAACAGGGGGAAGACATGGTTTTCAAGATCTGTGAGTAGTATTACATAATTTCTATATACGAATACTAATAATAAATTTTATTTCTGATCTTAATTGGGAATTTTATCAAAAGACAAACTTTCTGCCCCGATTGGTCTGAATTAGATCTTAAAAGAGCCGATTGGGGCCCAAACAGGGGGAAAACATGGTTTTCACAAGTCAGGAATAGTATTACATAGTTTCTATTTCTAATTTCTACTAATAAACTTTATTCTAGTCTTAATTAGAAAATTTGATCAAAAGTCAAACTTTCAGCCCCGATTGGCATGTACTAGGCCGTATAAGAGTCGAACACAGAAACGAGGGGAAAATATGGGGTTCAAGAGCCGTGAGTAGTATTACATAGTTTCTATATACAATTACTATTTATTAACCTTGTTTCTAATCTTAATTGGAAATTTTGGACAAAGTCAAGCTTTTATCATCGATTAGCCTGGACTAGACCTTATATAAGAGCGGAATAGAGCCCAAACGGGGAGAAAATAAGATTTTAAATAGTTGGTAGTAGTATTACATAGTTTCTATGTGCAATTACTATCATTTAGCCTTATTTGTACTCTAAATTATGAAGTTTGACTAAAATTCAAACTTTCAGTCTCTATCAGAACTTGATCTTATAAAAGCCGAGTAGGGTCCAAATGATGTGAAAATATGGTCTTCAAGGGCCTGAGTAGTATTACATAGTTTTTATATACAAATACTACTAATTAAACTTATTTCTAATATTAATTGAGAAGTTTGACTAAAAACCAAACTTTCATCCCTGATTGGCCTAAACTAGGCCTTATAAGAGCCAAGTAGGGCTCAAACGGGGAGAAAATATCGTTTTCAAGAGCCGAAAGTAGTATTACATAGTTTTTATATACAAATACTATTAATTAAAGTTATTTCTAGTCTTAAGGGGAAAGTTTGACCAAAAGTCAAACTTCAACCCGATTTGGCCTAACTAGGCCTTATAAGAGCCGAATAAGAAACAAATATGGGGAAAATGTGATTCTTAAGAGTCAGCAGTAGTATTACATTGTTTATAGGCACAATTACTATCAATTAAATTTATTTCTAGTCTTAATTGGGAAGTTTAACCAAAAGCCAAATTTCAGCCCTGATTGGCCTAAACTTGGCCTTATAGGAGCCGAATAGGGAACAAACATTGGGGAAATTAGTTCTCAGGAGTCACGAGCAGTATTAGATAGTTTATATGTATAATTACTTTCAATTAACTTTGTTTCTAGTATTGATTGGAAAGTTTAACAAAAAGTCAAACTTTCGTCCCGATTGGCCTGAATTAGGCTTTATAAGAGTCGAGTAAGGTTTAAAGCGGAGAAAACGTGGTTCTCAAGAGCGGAGAGTATTATTATATAATTTTTATATACAATTACTACCAATTAACCTTCTTTCTAGCTTTAATTGAAAAGTTTAATTAAAAAGTCAAGTTTTAATCCCTGATTGGCAAGAATAAAGCCATATAAGCGCCCAATAGGACCCAAACAGGGAGAAAACGTGGTTATCAAGATCCGGTTGTGGTATTACACACTTTCTATGTACAAATACTATCAATTAACCTTCTTTCTAGTCTTAATAGAGAAGATTGATCAAAAGTCAAACTTTCAACCCCAAGTAGTTTGAACTAGGCCTTATAAGAGCCAAATAGGTTCTAAACGGGGAGAAAATGTGATTTTCGAGAGCCGTGAGTCTAATTAAATAGTTTCTATTTATAAATAATACCAATTTACCTTGTTTTTAATCTTAATTGGGAAGTTTGTGTAAGTACACCTAAAGGGGGGTGAATAGGTGTACGGCTAATCTAATGAATAAAATGCGAAAATTAAAAACTAAATTGCAACACTCTTAATGTAACCAACGAGTGTAGCCGAATTCCCAGTGAAGGGCTCTAGAATAACTCCTCTTGATTCCTCTGAATAAGAGTTGAGGTGCTATATGAAGCTCTCGTGGTTAGACACAAGTGAGGCACGCACAAACAAGCCAGGCATATAATATATGAATGAGCAATATGAAATGATGCAAGGCACAATATAAAAGAGAGAGAGAGAGTAAGAGTCAATGGATCAAACGCAAACACACGGATATGTTTCGAGGTTCGAGCACACAGCTCTACGTCCCTGCCTTCACACAGAAGGATTTCCACTAACTTGTCCACACAGGGAACCTCCACTGAGGATTTGGGCAATACAACCGGGAGTACACAACTCCTCTCTCAATTACAAACACAACCTCTACACTTAGAGGTTAGGCACAAAGCCACCACAAATCAATCACCTCACACTTGAGGGATGGGCACAAAGCCAAACAACAAATCAACCTCTCACTAGAGGGATAGGGCACAAAGCCACCACTCCAAAAATCAACCTCTACACAAGAGGGATAACACAAAGTAGGAGGGTTTACAACTTGGTGATCAAAAAGGACCACAAACCAATTCTTTCTCACAAAAATAAGGATCCTATAGAGAGGATAGAATGATAAGCTCAAGTGTGAGAAAATAAAGTGTTTTGAACAAAGAAAATCACTTGGGAAATCTTCAAATAGATTTAGAATTTTTAGACCAAAAACAAATTCCCAAAAAGACTATTTTCTTTGAGATAAAAACACTTTGAAAACAAATTAAGATCAAATCTTTGAAGCTCTAAAACTCTTTTTAAAACTTGTAATAAAACACTAGAGAAGCTCTGAAATTTTGTCTCTTGAAAACTTGGTGAAAACCAACCTCAAATGGGGTATAAATAGCCCCCATAAAAATTCTGCCCATTGGCAGCTGACAAGGTCAAAATTGACCTTCCGGTCGACCGGCGTCGACCGGCCAACGGTCAAAAAAGTGACCGTTGAGCCTGCCGGTCGACCGCCCGGTCGACCGTGCCCAGAACCAGAGAGCAACGGCTCTCTGGCCGGTCGACCGCCCGGTTGACCGGGACAACCCGAGAGTGGGTTGCCTTCAATCGGTCGACTGGCCCAAGGGGCTGGCCTGCGTACACGTCCTTGTACACGTCGGTCGACCGGTCCGGTCGACCGCCAGAGCCTGGCACGGCTGTTTATAGGATTAGAAAACTTGATTTTTAATTATCAAATAAATCCCATAAAATCTCTAAAAATCCACAAAAATAGTTTCAGTATAATACATTGATATACAAACATGTGTGAAAAAATTCAACACATATTTCAAACAATTTGAACCATTTTTGTGACTTAGAAATTTTGCTGAAAACCAAAATCCGTATTTTCCAAAACTTGGATCTTTTTGAAATGGAAAATCGTTTTGTCCAAAATTCATCCAAATACAAAAACATGATATTTAAATAACTTGAAGCATGTTGTATATGGACATAATCCAATATACATGAAAGATATATATATCAATATTTTTGACTTAAAATCCAAAAATAAGTTCTGTTAAAATACCAAAACTCCAAACTCATGAAATAGACTATCAAACTAAGTTTGTTTAAATAGTTGAAGCATACATGTATATAGAACAAATCTAATATACATTAAACCATGTAAACTTGTATTGATTCAATCTATTCATGAAAATCAAGATCGGTTAAACCGAAAACCGAAAACCAAAATATGAAACTTAACAAATGTGTGTGTTGTGAACTTGAGCATATCACATTATCTAATCTTTACAAATGGATCTAAACCATAAACTAAACTATGTATCGAGGTCTTCTTGTAGAGCGCCGTCTCCAAGTCGACTCGATCCAAACCGTGATCCACCGAGCTCGACTCCAACGAGTGCTAGATATGAACTTTGGCGCTCGGGCTCTTGAATCACCATGTGAAAGCTTCAAAACACCTTTATTGAAGCTAATCACCTACTAATATCTTGCTAAAGTAGCTGAAACTAAACATCACAAGATTATTAGTAAACTATAACTACATGAGTTAATCATCATCAAAACTAGAGTGGAAGGCCTCTGGGCCAACAATCTCCCCCTTTTTGATGATGACAAAACTCATGGAGTTATATATGCATGAATTAAAGTTAAGCTTCAAAGAAACTCCCCCTTAACTTATGCATAATAAACAATAAATATGCAATGAATACTAAACATGAATATGCATCAACATGCGTAAAATAATGAAATGAACATGCTCTTGATACCAAATAAAAAATATGCTCTTGATACCAAATAAATTATTTCTTCTTTTCATAAACATGTTCTTTCAAAACAAAACATCAAACCACACTATCTCTTGATACCAATATAAAAACATGCATATAACTTAAATATTTCTCCCTCTTTTTGACAATCATCAACAAAGGGGTGAAAGAAAACACAAACAAAAACATGTTCTTCCCCTTTTTGTCCGAAACAAAAAAATACTTCAAGGGGTGAAATCAAAACAAACATGATACCAATTAAAAAATATATCAATGTAGTGCATCATGATACCAATTGCAAGTGAACAAATAGGTAAACCAACAAAATTTTGAGAAATACCAATTGAAAGTAAATGAGGTATTGAAAACTAATCTTTAAGAAACCAATTGAAATACCAATTGAAGGTACATAAAACAAATGTTTTAATTTAAATAAACATGTCTATATTTTACCAATTAAAACCAATTAAAAGTAAACAAAACATGTGAAGAAATCAACCAAAAATTTTGATATCAAATGAATGATCTTGATACCAATAGTGAAAATTAGTACCAATTGAAAGTATTTTACACTTTTTGATACCAATTTGAAAAACATAAACTAATTTAGGATATTTTTCATTAGGATCATATGATACCAAAAATAATCAATATCATCATAAAGTGTGGGAGTGGAATACCAAGGATAAACAAAACCAATTAAAAGATGAAATACGAATTTTCTCCCCCTTTATGAAATACCAAATAAAATGATGCATAAGCTTGTATAAGTACCAATTGAAAAATAATCAATTGAAATATGATAGTCATTTTAAGAAATCAAGCTTAGTATAACCAAAATTTGTGCTCAAAGATATAGAGATATAGTAAGCACAAATAAAGCATATATATGTATGGAAAATTAGATACCAATCGAAATTGATACTATTTGAAGTGTAAGCATACATATATAAAACATATATATGAATATACAAAAAGAATGTCAATATTGATACCAATTAAAAAGATCCAATGATACCAATTGAAACTATAATTAGAATTAAGTGTATAACTCATATTTCCTACCACCCATTTCATGCACATGTTTTAAATGGATTTTCAATAATAAGCATACAAAGCATGGTCGCCCAACCAACCGCCCTTTAATGTGTAGGGGTTTTCAAAAATAAGTTTGAAAATATAGTATGTTTGAAAACTCTACCATATGAAGAATACGAACTAGTTATATGAAAAATTTGAAAACTAGTATGAAATCTTTCTAGCAAGGAATAAAACAAAATTATATTTCATGAAAAACATGTACATCACATGGTCACCAAACACTCAAAATCTATTTAGCACAAATTGTACTCATGAAAACAAAATCATGAGAAAACATTAAATAAAGTGAGTGTATAAGTGTTATATGAAACAAATTATCATGAAAATAGGCAATCAAGCTCAAAATTAAATTCCTTAAAACATGAAACACAAGAAAATCATCAAAACTAGAATCCTTCAAGGTATATGTATGTCATGTACAAACTAAAGTATATACATATCCAAATATAAACGAGTCTACAAAAGTATATGCATGAAGGCAAGTGACTCAAGGATGTATATGTATAACTATTAGTTTGGACAAAATGGACATATACATGAAGTTAAATATAAACATAAAAAACATGTACAAAATGGGAATACAAGTCAAATGTATGAATCATCAAAACTAGGCTATATTAGTACATTTAATGGGTACAAATGAGCATTTAGGCACAAACATATAATAATCTATTTGTGGCTCACTAGTTGTACAAGTATATATCTAAGTTTTAATGAAAGCTAACATCCAAACAAGTAATCAAAACATGAAGCACAGAAATCAAAACAAAGACTCATAAACATACATATGATCATTATGTACATGCACATGCATAGATCTAGGACATACACATTAGTTAAAATAAATGTGAGAACACAAAGGTATAAATCCATATTAAATATGGGTGTCTCAAATAACTAATCATATATATCACTAATCTAAATATCGTGGCATATAACATACTAATCATGAAACATCAAAACATGCTAAAATCAATGATATGAAAAGCATGTAAATAATAAATGAGGAGTAAGAAATTGTTACCAAAACCGAAAAGGCACATCTCCATTCTCCAAAACAAGGTGGTCCTCCCACCAAACTCCCCTTGAAAGTGATGCATCCAAATAGTCTTCTTTAAACTCGGAATGCATCCACCTCAAGGTACCATCACTCTCACGTCATTCGAGAGCCCACACCTACATCAAATAGCATAGGGGGATAGTCTTTGGTACCTAAACTCTTTTGGGTCCATGGGGGTTAGCTCCTTTCCTAACCCAAACAAACTTAGTTGCTAAATTTGAATCATGTATACGATCATAGCAAAATTTAGCAAGGTGGCTCTTACGTCCACAATGTGTACAAGTGTACACATGAGCATACATTGTGTGATGGGTGTGACCGTGAGGAGCATGTGTATGCCGTGGTTTGTGTCATGCATAGATGGAATTTGTTTCTTACGAAACATGGATTCCAAACGTGTATGGTTCATGGCACAATGGCTCAAAGTGGAGCCCAAACAATCTACACTCTTCTTTAACAAACAAATATCATTATCAATCCTAGAAGAAGAGGTGCATGCAATAGGTAAGCTAGGTGAAGCTACACTAGCATGGCAAACATGTGAATCTAAATCAACTTTCAAAGATTTATTTTCATTTAAGCAAACTTCTAAATCTTTTGAAATCAAGTCAATTTTGTTTTTCAAAGAAATATTTTCTTTTAATACAAAATCAAGTTTTGAAGTTAAAGTCTCATTTTTCTTCAAAACATCATTGCAATCATTTCTATTTTTCAAAATATCATTTTCTTTTAGGGGAAGTTCAAGTTTAGATTTCAATGAATCCCTTTCATTAGAAATCTCCACTTTCTCTTACAAAACCAAATCTAGTTTTGAACACAAATCCTTATTTTCTTTGTTAAGTTCAAAACTCTTCTTTTTCAAAAGATTATATTTTTCTAACAATTTTTCACATACAATAGATAGTTCTTCATTCAAAGCATTTAGATCAACATAATCATCACAAGAAGAACTAGCATCATCATCATCTAATTGAGATTCCGAATATACCTCAAGGGAGTCATTCCCTTGGACCATGTAGCATTGTTGCTCGGATTCTCCACTAGATTCATCCTCCGTTTGGATTGGCAATTGAAGCTTGGAGGAGGTCAACGTGTTCTACACTGCAAAGGCGGAATCACAGTTAGAAACTAAGCACATATATTCTTTGTTAAGCGTGCTTCTAAGTGTCTCAAGGGCTTGTGCATTGGCCTCTATATGCTTGCTATTACCAAGATCAGATTTCTTGGTAGCGGCAAGGAAAACATGCAAGCCTAGGGTTTTCAAGTACATGGACATCCTAAATTTTCACATGTCAATGTTGGAAACATCAAACGTGGGAGGTGTCAAGCAATCCATGAGTGTGTATAAACAATATACGTGTGCAAATGCAAATGATAGATTAGCTAACCATGATCACACTCCTAGGTGGTTAAACCAAATATCAGGAGCGTAGGCTCTGATACCAATTGTAAGTACACCTAGAGAGGGGTGAATAGGTGTACGGCTAATCTAATGAACAAAATGCGAAAATTAAAAACTAAATTATAACACACTTAATGTAACCAACGAGTGTGGCCGAATTCCCGGTGAAGGGCTCTGGACTAACTCCTCTTGATTCCTCTAAATAAGAGTTGAGGTGCTATATGAGGCTCTCGTGGTTAGACACAAGTGAGGCACACACAAACAAGCCAAGCATATAATATATGAATGAGCAATATGAAAGATGCAAGGCACAATATAAGAGAGAGAGAGAGAGAGAGTAAGAGTCAATGGATCAAACGCAAACACACGATATGTTTTGAGGTTCGAGCACAAAGCTCTACGTCCCCGCCATCACACAGAAAGATTTCCACTAACTTGTCCATACAGGATTCCCACACAGGGAACCTCTACTGAGGATTTGGAACAATACAACCGGGAGTACACAACTCCTCTCTCAATTATAAACACAACCTCTACACTTAGAGGTTAGGCACAAAGCCACCACAAATCAATCACGTCACACTTGAGGGATGGGCACAAAGCCAAACAACAAATCAACCTCTCATTAGAGGAATAGGGCACAAAGCCACCACTCCAAAATCAACCTCTACACAAGAGGGATAACACAAAGTAGGAGGGTTTACAACTTGGTGATCAAAAAGGACCACAAACTAATTCTTTCTCACAAAAACAAGGATCCTATAGAGAGGATAGAATGATAAGCTCAAGTGTGAGAAAACAAAGTGTTTTGAACAAAGAAAATCACTTGGGAAATCTTCAAATAGATATAGAATTTTTAGACCAAAAATAAATTCCCAAAAAGACTATTTTCTTTGAGATAAAAACACTTTGAAAACAAATGAAGATCAAATCTTTGAAGCTCTAAAACTCTTTTAAAACTTGTAATAAAACACTAGAGAAGCTCTGAAATTTTGTCTCTTGAAAACTTGGTTTAACCTCAAATGGGGTATAAATAGCCCCCATAAAAATTCTGCCCGTTGGTAGCTGACAAGGTCAAAATTGACCTTCCGATCGACCGGCCGGTCGACCGGCCAACGGTCAAAAAAGTGACTGTTGAGCCTGCCGGTCGACCGCCCAGTCGACCGTGCCCAGAACCAGAGAGCAACGGCTCTCTGACCGGTCAACCGCCCGGTCGACCGGGATAACCCGAGAGTGGGTTGCCTTCAGTCGGTCGACCGGCCCAAGGGCTGGCCTGCGTGCACGTCCTTGTGCACGTCGGTTGACCGGTCCGGTCGACCGACTCTGGGTCTGGTCGACTGGTCCGGTCGACCGCCAGAGCCTAGCAGGGTTGTTTATAGGATTAGAAAACTGGGTTTTTAATTAACAAATAAATCCCATAAAATCTCTAAAAATCCACAAAAATAGTTTCAGTATAATACATTGATATACAAATATGTGTGAAAAATTCAACACATATTTCAAACAATTTGAACCATTTTTGTGACTTAGAAATTTTGCCGAAAACTAAAATCCGTATTTTCCAAGACTTGAATTTTTTGAAATGGAAAATCGTTTTGTCCAAAACTCATCCAAATACAAAAACATGATATTTAAACAACTTGAAGCATGTTGTATATGGACATAATCCAATATACATGGAAGATATATATATCAATGTTTTTGACTTCAAATCTAAAAATAAGTTTTGTTAAAATACCAAAACTCCAAACTCATGAAATAGACTATCAAACTAAGTTTGTTTAAATAGTTGAAGCATACATGTATATAGAACAAATCTAATATACATTAAACCATGTAAACTTGTATTGATTCAATCTATTCATGAAAACCAAGATCGGTTAAACCGAAAACCGAAAACCAAAACATGAAACTTAACAAGTGTGTGTGTTGTGAACTTGAGCATACCACACTATCTAATCTTTACAAATGGATCTAAAATATAAACTAAACTATGTACCGAGGTCTTCTTGTAGAGCACCGTCTCCAAGTCGACTCGATCCAAACCATGATCAACCGAGCTTGACTCCAACGAGTGCTAGATATGAACTTTGACGCTCGGGTTCTTGAATCACCATGTGAAAGCTTCAAAACTCCTTTGTGAAAAACACCTAGAGGGGGGTGAATAGGTGTTAATGCTAATCTAATGAACTTTTTAAACAAGTAAGTATGTATGATACAAACGGTCACTCAAAATGAGAAATTGAAGCCGAATTTCCCGTGAAGGGCTCTAGAACTTCTCCTCTTTGATTCCTCTAGATTATGAGTTGAGACGCGTAATTGCTTTCTTGTTGAGATGAGTAAAGACCTGAAAATGCAACAAAATGAAATGTGTGCAATAAAGAAGTGCAAGCAATAGATATCACAAGATAGAAATATAAAGCAATGAAAAGCAATAAGGAAACCAATCGCAAACACAAGGAATTTGTTACGAGGTTCGAGCCACCGCTCTACGTCCCCGCCTTCACCACCGTGAAGGATTTTCACTAAATCCACATAGGAAATTACAAGAGGTCTACACAAAACCGGAGTACCGAACTCCCACCAATCCAATCCTCTACACAAGAGGGATCTCAACACTAAGAACTACAAGTAACAAAGTGATCAAAAGGACCACAAACTTCTCTCTTACAACTCCTTATAGAGTGGGAATGATTTTTGGCTCAAGAAGTGTAGTGAGAAAAAAATTCAGTTGCAAAGAGTAAGAAAAAGCTTGAAAACAACTGAAAAACTTTAACCAAGAATGCACTTAGGAAGATAGAGCTTTGAAAACTTTTCTTTCTTTTGGAAACTTGAAAATAATAGGAATTTTTCTTAAATTAAACAAGGGACCAATGCCAACTATTTATAGGGATTTGCCATGAGCAAATCATAATATAAACTAGGTAAATAGGTCAGGAATTAGCCTCCAAAATTTCAGAGATAGCTGACATAAACATCTCAATCAAATCAAGAAAACAAATCTCAGAAAACTAGCCGTTGGGACTGTTGGCAGCTGTTGGTCGACCGGCCTGGTCGACCGGCAGTCTAACTGGCAACTAGCCGTTGGGCTCGGTCGACCGGTCGGTCGACAAGAGGCTAAACAAAATACAAATCTTTGTTCTGTCGGTCGACTGGCCCGGTCGACCGACAAAACCCGAGAGCAAGGGTCAGTCAGTCGGTTGACCGGTCCGGTCGACCGGCAGACGTGCACAAACGTGCACGCCAAAGACACAAGGCCCGGTCGACTGGTGCAGTCGACCGATAAAGCCTGAAATAGATGCGGTCGACCGCCCGGTCGACCGAAAGGCCTGAAACAGTATTTTTATAGGAAACTTTTTGTACTTAGAAAAAATTTTAAAATAATTTTGTAAGGCTATGTGATTAAGTAGCATGCTATAAGGGTTAGTATACATGATATAAACAAGATGTAAAAATATAAAATATTTTGAGTCATGTATATTAAACAAGACATGCACCTAAATCGATTAACCAAAACAAAAACCGTATTTTGAAAAATGAAAGTGTGTGTGTGTTTTCTTGAGCCAACTTATCATAACCACATTCTTTAACAAACTACTTCTTACAAAGGTTCTAGGTGACTACATGGTCTTCAAATGGGCTTCTCCATATGCGATGTTGAATAGCTTGAATCCTTGAACCCAAAATGAATCAACTTGAGTCAAAAATACCTTCCTTTAGGGAAGAACACTTCTTGAATCCTTAGAACCCTGAAACACACTTAAATACTAAAATATGATCAGTACAAATAACTATATATGTTTTGTAATCATCAAAACTCAAATACCGGGTAATTGTAACTGTGGGCCAACAATCTCCCCCTTTTTATGATGACAAAACATATGAGTTTTTAGCAAAAAATGAGAAAAATGGGAAAAGAGCTTGGAAGCTCCCCCTCAAAACATGCTATATATATGAATGGCTATATACATGAAAAAAATAGTAAAAACAAGAACTTGGCATAAAAAGGACATAAGAGACATAAGAGTTTGATTCAAAAACTCAAAACCCAAAACTCAAAACTAAAAACTAAAAACTTAAAACTCAAAACTCAAAACTAAACTAACTTTTTCTCCCCCTTTTTGTCATACATCAAAAAGGATAATTATTGTTAAAAAAAATAAATTTTCAAGATTCCATAACACAAACATTCAATTCTCCACAAATAAAAGAAAATCTAGTATAGTCTAGTGGTTTTGTAAAAATATCGGCAAGTTAAAAATCGGTAGAAACATAATCAATGTTAATATCACCTTTCTCATAATGATCTCTAAGAAAGTGATACTGAATGTCAATGTGCTTAGTCTTACTATGTTGATTTGCATTTTTAGTCATATGAATAGTACTAGTATTATCACAAAATATCTTAATATGGTTAAAATGCAAATCATAGTCAAGGAGAGTATGTTTCATCCAAAGGACTTGTGCACTACAAGCCCCCGCCGCAACATACTCGGCCTCGGCGGTTGAGAGGGCTACCGAATTTTGCTTCTTAGAAGACCATGAAACAAGACAATTACCGAGAAATTGACATGTTCCTCTTCTTCCTATCCACTCTACAACCCGCATAGTCGGCATCCGAAAAACTCGTCTTGAAAAATTGTCCGGTCTTCGGATACCACAAACCCATTTCAATTGTGCCCTTAAGGTATCTAATAATGCGTTTTACCGCAATCAAATGGGACTCTTTAGGACACGATTGAAATCGAGCACAAAGACTTACACAAAACATAATGTCCGGCCTACTAGCCGTTAAATACAATAAGCTACCAATCATGCTACGATAAAACTTAATGTCTACACTTGTACCTTGTTCATCCTTGTCAAGCTTTGTGGTGGTAGCCATGAGAGTTTTGCTTGTCTTAGCTCCTTCAAGCCCAAATCTCTTGATAAGTTCCTTCGTGTACTTGGCTTGATTCATGAAAATCCCATCCTTCCTTTGCTTGATTTGGAGACCAAGGAAGTAGTTAAGCTCGCCCATCATAGACATCTCAAATTCCTCCTTCATGCATGATTCAAAAGCTTTACAAAGATTTTCATTAGTAGAACCAAATATGATATCATCAACATATATTTGAACTATAAGTATATCATTTTCAACATGTTTAGTAAACAAAGTAGTATCTATTTTTCCTTTATTAAAGCCATTAGAAATAAGAAATGAAGAAAGTCTTTCATACCAAGCCCTAGGGGCTTGTTTTAAACCATAATCCGGATGTGTAGGATCAACAAACCCGGGGGTTGTTCAATATACACCTCCTCTTCAATAAATCCATTTAAGAAAGGACTTTTTATATCCATTTGAAAAAGTTTAAAATCTTTATAAGAAGCAAATGCAAGTGTCATCCATATGGCTTCAAGCCGTGCTACGGGTGCAAAGGTTTCCTCAAAATCGATACCTTCGACTTGAGTGTAACCTTTGGCCACTAACCTAGCTTTATTCCTAACAACATTTCCCGACTCATCCAACTTGTTCTTAAAGATCCACTTAGTACCAATTGTTGGTCTATCGTGGGGCCTAGGAACAAGATGCCAAACTTAGTTGCGCTCGAATTGATTGAGCTCCTCTTGCATGGCTAGCAACCAATATGAGTCGCCCTCAGCTTCGAGGATGTTCTTTGGTTCAAAGTGAGGAATAAATGCATAGTGCCCACAAAGATCATGAAGTTTAGAATGAATAGTTACCCTTTTGATACTTCACCTATGATAAGATCCTTGGGATGATGTGGATTGAATCTCCAATCTTTTGGAAGTGGTTGAGTTGTCTCCACTTCAACTTCTTGAACTTCAATTTCTTCATCATCCTTTGGTATGTCTTCAAGAGTAGGTGAGTCCTTCAAAGAAATTTTCTCCATGTCCTTATTTAGGGAATCTATTTCTACAACATTCTCAACAAACACATTAGATTCCTCAAACTTTACATGTATAGATTCTTTAATAGTCAAGGATGACTTATTGAAAACTCTATAAGCTTTACTAGTGTTAGAGTAACCAACAAAAATTGCTTCATAAGACTTTGCATCAAATTTACCTAAATTATCTTTAGTATTCAAAACAAAACATTTGCAACCAAAAACTTTAAAGTATGAAACATTTGGCTTTCTAGAAAAATAGATCTCAAAAGATGTTTTAAAAGTGTTTTTGCATAAGAAAACTCTATTTGATATGTAGCAAGATGTGTTAATGGCCTCGGCCCATAGATAATGAGGGAGACAGTACTCATTTATCATTGTCCTAACCATCTCTTGTAATGTACGATTTTTTCTTTCAACGACTCCATTTTGTTGTGGAGTTCTAGGACAAGATAGTTCATGCTTAATTCCATATTCTTCACAAAAAGTGGTAAAGGGTTGGTTATTGAATTCACTACATCTATCACTTCTTATTCTTAAGATAGAAGAATCTTTTTCCTTTACAACTCTTTTCTTAAAGGCTTGAAAATATGAAAAGGCTTGATTTTTGTGTTCTAAAAAGAAAACCCAAGTAAAACGCGAGAAATCATCAACTAAGACAAAAGCAAAACGATTCCCACTTAGACTTTTGGTTTGAGTAGGACCAAACAAATCCATATGGATTAACTCCAAAGGTCGTGATGTCATGATATCCTTGATTGACTTGAAAGAGGACTTGATTTGTTTCTCAAGTTGGCACGCATCGCAAATGCGGTCCTTTTCAAAGTTCAAGTAAGGAATACCTTTCACCATTTTCTTGTTGTTTAATCTAGATAGATGGTCAAAAGAAATGTGGCCTAATTCCTATGCCACAACCAAGAGTCATCATCGAGGGCTTTCAAACAAGTAGCATTGCATAGCATTTTAGACATGTCAATCATGTATACATTGTTTTCACGAAATCTGGAAATATACATGCATTAGATTGTCTATCAATAACACTACATGCTAGGTCATTAAAAACAACATTAAAACCTTTATCATAAAGTTGACTAACACTCAAGAGATTATGCTTGAGGCCATCAACCAAAACAACATTTTCTATTAAAGGAGATGTACCAAGTTTAACATTACCAATACCAATGATTTTTCCTTTGGCATCATCTCCGAAGGTGACGGTGCCACCTTCATGGTATCTTGATAGGGTTGCAAAGTTATTGATATCCCAAGTCATGTGCCTTGAGCAACCACTATCAAGATACCACAACCCCTTACGTCGTTGGGCCTTGAAAAGTACCTACATCATTTAACAAATTTGTTGACTTTGGTACCCAAACTTTCTTAGGTCCTTGAATGTTAGTATTCCGAACCTAAACATGATTATGCGATGCATTAATCCTATCATAGCAAAATTTAACCAAATGACCTTTACAGCCACAATATGTGCATGAAAAAACTTTGCCATACATGAATGCATGATGAGTGTGTGGAGTGTGGGCATATTTAGGGTGCTTAGCATGATGTAAAGGTTGTGATTTATGAACATGAGCATGAATAGCATGTGAATGTTTCTTTGGGACATGTTACTTAGGAAACATAGCCTCTAGTCTATTTTTATCGAATTCACATTTCTTCAAAACTACTCCTAATGAATCAATTTTCTCTTTTAGCATGAAAATTTTATTTTCATCAATTTGTGAAAATTTACCTTTGCAAGAAATTTTATAGTTATCAAAATCTTTTTGTGTAAAAGATAGAGTAGAAAACAATTCATCTTTTTCTTTTGTAAGAATGAAAACTTTGTGGTTGAGAGATTCATTTTCCTTTTTCATTTTCAAGTATTTCTTTTTGAGAAAATCATAGTTATGAGATAGTTCTTCAAAAGCTTCTCCTAGTTCATCTATAGATAGTTCATAATCAAAGGAAGTATCGGGAGTTACCTTGCTTGTGCTTTCATTTGCCATGAAGCACATGTTGGCGGTGTCGACTTCCTCATCGGATTCACTCTCCGAATCCCAAGTAGCCTTTAAAGCTTTCTTTTTGTATGGCTTCTTGGAGGTGGAGGGTTTGCTTTTGTTTTTCGGACATTCCGCAACAATATGACCCGGCTTCCGGCAATTAAAGCAAATGATTTTCTTCTCTTCTTTACCTTGTCATCTCCTTCTATTTTGAAACTTAGCCTTGTTGTACATTCTCCGAACGTTCTTTACAAGAAGAGAAAGATCTTCATCATCCTCTTCTTCATCATCGCCGTCGGAGTAGGTGGAAGAACTCTTGAAGGCAATAGCTTTCTTCTTGGGAGGAGCCATCTCTTCTCTTACTTTTATTTCCATCTCATGGGTCTTGAGATTCCCAATGAGACCGATAAGCTCCATTTCTTCCTTGTCATTGAGCTCATTTAAAGTTGTGGCTTTGACTTCCCAAGATGGAGGGAGTGCACGGATGATCTTCCTTACTTTTTGGTCGTTGTCAATGCCGTCACCTAAAGAAGAAAGTCCATTAGTAATCTTTGTAAATTTAGTAACCATATCATCTATGGTTTCATTCTCTTGCATAGAAAAATTTTCATATTGGGAATGAAGAAGGTCGATTTTTGCCCTCTTTACTTGTGAAGTTCCCTCATGAGTGACAAGTAAGTAAGTCCAAATCTTATGTGCGGATTTACAACGAATGACTCTAGAAATATCATCGTCATTAAGAGTTTGAAGTAAGGCATAGTGGTGCCCTAGCATTAGCGTCAAAACTCCTTTGTGAAAAACACCTAGAGGGGGGTGAATAGGTGTTAATGCTAATCTAATGAACTTTTTAAACAAGTAAGTATGTATGATACAAACGGTCACTCAAAATGAGAAATTGAAGCCGAATTTCCCGTGAAGGGCTCTAGAACTTCTCCTCTTTGATTCCTCTAGATTATGAGTTGAGACGCGTAATTGCTTTCTTGTTGAGATGAGTAAAGACCTGAAAATGCAACAAAATGAAATGTGTGCAATAAAGAAGTGCAAGCAATAGATATCACAAGATAGAAATATAAAGCAATGAAAAGCAATAAGGAAACCAATCGCAAACACAAGGAATTTGTTACGAGGTTCGAGCCACCGCTCTACGTCCCCGCCTTCACCACCGTGAAGGATTTCCACTAAATCCACATAGGAAATTACAAGAGGTCTACACAAAACCGGAGTACCGAACTCCCACCAATCCAATCCTCTACACAAGAGGGATCTCAACACGAAGAACTACAAGTAACAAAGTGATCAAAAGGACCACAAACTTCTCTCTTACAACTCCTTATAGAATGGGAATGATTTTTGGCTCAAGAAGTGTAGTGAGAAAAAAATTCAGTTGCAAAGAGTAAGAAAAAGCTTGAAAACAACTGAAAAACTTTAACCAAGAATGCACTTAGGAAGAGAGAGCTTTGAAAACTTTTCTTTCTTTTGGAAACTTGAAAATAATAGGAATTTTTCTTAAATTAAACAAGGGACCAATGCCAACTATTTATAGGGATTTGCCATGAGCAAATCATCATATAAACTAGATAAATAGGTGAGGAATTAGCCTCCAAAATTTCAGAGATAGCTAACATAAACATCTCAATCAAATCAAGAAAACAAATCTCAGAAAATTAGCCGTTGGGGCTGTTGGCGGCTGTTGGTCGACCGGCCCAGTCGACCGACAATCCAACTGGCAACTAGCCGTTGGGCTCGGTCGACTGGTCTGTCGACCGGAGGCTAAACAAAAAAACAAATCTTTGTTCTGTCGGTCGACTGGCCCGGTCGACCGACAAAACCCGAGAGCAAGGGTCAATCAGTCGGTCGACCGGTCCGGTCGACCGGCAGACGTGCACAAACATGCACGCCAAAGACACAAGGCCCGGTGACCGATGCGGTCGACCGATAAAGCCTGAAATAGATGCGGTCGACTGCCCGGTCGACCGAAAGGCCTGAAACAGTATTTTTATAAGAAACTTTTTATACTTAGAAAAAATTTTAAAATAATTTTGTAAGGCTATATGATTAAGTAGCATGCTATAAGGGTTGGTATACATGATATAAACAAGATGTAAAAATATAAAATATTTTGAGTCATGTATATCAAACAAGACATGCACCTAAATCAATTAACCAAAACAAAAACCGTATTTTGAAAAATGAAATTGTGTGTGTGTTTTCTTGAGCCAACTTATCATAACCACATTCTTTAACAAACTACTTCTTACAAAGGTTCTAGGTGACTACAAGGTCTTCAAATGGGCTTCTCCATATGCGACGTTGAATAGCTTGAATCCTTGAACCCAAAATGAATCAACTTGAGTCAAAAATACCTTCCTTTAGAGAAGAACACTTCTTGAATCCTTAGAACCCTGAAACACACTTAAATCTAAAATATGATCAGTACAAATAACTATATATGTTTTGTAATCATCAAAACTCAAATACTGGATGATTGTAACCTTGGGCCAACACATTGTTGAAGCTAATCACCAACTAATATCTTGGTTAAGTATCTGAAACTAAACATCACAAGATTATTAGTAAACTATAACTACATGAGTTAATCATCATCAAAACTAGAGTGGAAGGCCTCTGGGCCAACAGTTTGGTCACAATTCAAACTTTCAGCCCCGAATAGCCTGAAATAGGCCTTAAGAGCCAAATAGGGGCCAAACGTGAGGAAACATGATTTTCAAGAGCCGAGAGTGGCATTACATAGTTCCTATGTACAAATACTATCAATTAAACTTATTTCTAATCTTAATTGGGAAGTTTGACCAAAAGCAAAACTTTCAACCTTGATGGGCCTAAACTATGCCTTATAAGAGCCGAGTAAGGCCCAAACATGGAGAAAACGTGGTTCTCACGATCTGGGAGTAGTATTACATAATATTTATGTGCAATTACTTTCACTTAACCTTATTTCTAGTCATAATTGGTATATTTAACTAAAAGTCAAACTTTCATCCACGATTGACCTTAACTAGGAAGAAAACATTGTTATTAAGCGCATATAAGAGCCGAATAGGGCCCAAACAGGAAGAAAACTTCGTTGTTAAGAGACAGGAGTGGTATTACATAATTTCAATATATAAATTCTATCAATTTACCTAATTTTTAGTAATAATTAGGAAGTATGACTAAAAATCAAACTTTCAGCCCTGATTGGTTAGAACTAGGTCATATAAGAGCCGAATAGGGCCCAAACGAGGAGTAAACGTGGTTCTTAAGACCCAAGAGTGGTATTATATAATTTTTATGTACAAATACTACCAACTAATTTTATTTCTAATCTTAATTAGAAGTTTGACAAAAAGGTAAACCTTCAACCCCGATTGGGCTGATTTGGGCCTTATAAGAGCCGAATAAAGAATAAACATGGGAAAAACGTGATTTTCAAGAGCTGAGAGTTGCATTACATTGTTTCTATGTACCATTACTACTAATTAAGCTTATTTTTAGTCTTAAATGAGAAGTTTGACTAAAAGCTAAGGTTAAACCCTGATTGACTGAATTAGGCCTTATAAGAGCCGTGTTGGGTTAGAACAAGAATAAAACGTGATTTTCAAGATCTGGGAGTACTATTACATAGTTTCTATGTACAGTTACTTCCAATTAACCTTGTTTCTAGTGTCAATTGAGAAGTTTGATTAAAATTCAAACATTCATCCCTGATTGGCCTGAGCTAAGACATATAAGTGTCGAATAAGGCCCAAACAGGGAGAAAACATGGTTGTCAATAGCCCTGAGTTATATTGCATAGTTTCTATGTATAAATACTACTAATTAATCTTACTTCTAGTCTTAATTAGAAATTTGACCTTTTAGCCCCGTTTGGCCAGAACTAGGCCTTATAAGAGTCAAATAGAATCTAAACCGGGAGAAAATGTGCTTGTCAAAAAGCCGAGAGTGGTATTACATAACTTTTATGTTCAATTACTTCCAACTAACTTTTTTCTGGTATTAATTGGGAAGTTTGACCAAAAGTCAAACTTTCAGTTTGATTGGCCTTCAGCCTTGTTAGAGCCGAGTATAGCCCAAATGGGGAGAAAACGTGATTCTCAAGAGCCGAGAGTAGTATTAGATTATTTCTATGTACAATTACTACCAATTAAGCTTTTTTCTAGTATTAATTGGGACGTTTGACCAAAACTCAAAGTTTCGGCCTTGATTGGCCTGAACTAGGCCTGATAAAAGTCGAATGGGAAAAAACATGGGGAAAGTGTCGTTTTCAAGAACCGGGAGTAGTAACACATAGTTTTTATGTACAGTTACTATTAATTAAACTTGTATCTAGTTTTAATTGTGAAATTTGACTAAAAGCCAAACTTTCGGCCCTGATTGGCTTGAGCTAAGCCTTATACGAGCCCATTAGGGCTCAAACAGGGAGAAAATGTGGTTCTTAAGAGCCGAGAGTAGTATTACACAGATTTTATATATAATTACTTTCAATTAACCTTGTTTCTAGTCTTAATTATGAAGTTTGACCAAAAGTCAATCATTCATCTCCGATTGGCCAGAAATCGGCCATATAAGAGCCGAGTAGGGCCCAAACGGATAAAAAATATGGTTCTCAATAGCCGGAAATGATATTACATAGTTTCTATGTACAAATACTACCAATTAACAATATTTCTAAACTTAATGAGAACTTTGACCAAAAGTTAAACTTTCAACCCCAGTTGGTCTGAACTAGGCCTTATAAAAGCCGAATAGGGCCAAAATGGGAAGAAAACTTGGTTTTCAAGAGTCGTGAGTGATATTACATTGTTTATATATACAATTTACGACTAGTTAACCTTTTTCTAATCTTAATTGGAAAGTTTGACAAAAATCAAGTCAAACTTTCAGCCCCGATTAGGGAGAATTAGGCCATATAAGAGCAGAATAGGGCCAAAACGGGATGAAAACATGATTACAAGAGCTAGGAGTGGAATTACATAGTTTCCATGTGCAAATATATAAATTAAACTTACTTTTAGTCTTAATTAAGAAGTTTGATTAAAAGTAAAACTTTCAGTCCTGCTTGGCCAAAACCAGGCTATAGGAGCCGAATAGGGAACAAGCATGGGTGAAACTTAGTTCTCAAGAGTTAAGAGTGAAAGATCACCTAGAGGGGGGTGAATAGGTGATTGCTAATCTAATGGTCACTCAATGCCAAAATAATGCGGAAGTAAAAACTATTATGACCTAAACTAAACTCTTGAACTAAACACCACGTATAACATAAGAGTGTTGCTGAATTCCCCGTGAAGGGCTCTGGACTAACTCCTCTAGATTCCCCTAGATAAGGGTTGAGGTGCCGCGATGGCTCTCTTAGTTGAATACAAGTGTTAGCAAACAAACCCAAGCAAGTATAACAATTAAGCACACAAGTATATCATGCATATAAAGATAAACACAATAAAGGAATGCAAGATATAAACAAGAGACAAAGAGAGAGAGAGTGAGTAATCGCAAACACAAGGGATTTGTTTCGAGGTTGGAGCACACTTGCTCTACATCCCCGCCTTCGACACACGAAGGATTTCCACTATAATCGATCCCAATGGATCACTCCTCGGTGCCGCAACACCTACAAGCTCTCGGACTCTCTAGCCCGTACACACCGCAAGCCCACCGGCTCGCCGAGGCCGCACCTCAAACAAGAGTTCACACACGAACTCGAAACAATCGCGAACGCACTCGTCCGCCTCCTCAAGAAACAAGAAAAGATCTCTTGGTGATCTAAACACTTTGATCACCAATAAAAACTCTCACTACAACACTCCTATAAGATGAATAATCAATGGATAGCTCAAGTGTTTGTGTGAGAAAAATAAGGATGAAAATTGTGAAGGAAAACTCAAAGAATCACTTTTAAC
This sequence comes from Agave tequilana, assembly GCA_038442645.1. Classification (NCBI taxonomy): domain Eukaryota; kingdom Viridiplantae; phylum Streptophyta; class Magnoliopsida; order Asparagales; family Asparagaceae; genus Agave; species Agave tequilana. The sequence continues at coordinate 15,088 of JAVJIF010010457.1, read as the reverse complement.
ACTCTTGATTAAAAACTCCCCTTTTGATTGGAAGTATTAGCTCTCAATTTAGTGGAGAAAACTGTTTTAAAAGAGTGGGAAAAACTGGCTCAAAGTCCACTAGAAATCTTGTTGAAAAACAATGTCCAAACCCCCAAATTTATAAGGGTAGAAAAACTAGCCGTTGGGGTCTGACAGAACTGTCGGTCGACCGCCCGGTCGACCGGCCAACGGTCATATTTCAGACCGTTGTGCCATTGGTCGACCGGTCGGTCGACCGAGTCAGGATACAGAGAGCAAGTCTCTCTGTACGGTCGACCGCTCGGTCGACCGGGGCCTTTCCAGAGAGCAGAACTCTCTGGACGGTCGACCGGGTCGGTCGGCCGGCCCTCCTGCCAGAACTGGCGTGCACGTTTGTGCACGTCGATCGACCGTCCGGTCGACCGGCTTAAGCCAGATCAGAAAACTAAGGGATTTGAAACTAGGTCTTTTTGATGAAGTAAAATCCCATAAAATACTGAAAAAGTCTACAAAAATAGTTTTACCAATATACTTTTATAAACAAACATGCTTGCACAAAATCAAGGCATGTTACAAAAGATTTGGACTATTTTTGTAATATGAAAAAATTGGCTCAAATGAAAAACAGTATTTTCCAAACTTGATTTTTCCAAACTTTGTTTTTCCAAAACATCTCCAAATACAAAAACAAGATATTTAAACAACTTTGAAAGCATAGGGTGTATGGATATGATCACTACACAAACATGATGAAATATCTATGTTTTTGACATTAAGCTTTAAACATGGTTTTGGATAAAAGACATGTATATGAGAAACACCAAAAACCAAAGTAGTATTTTTCAAAATGAAAAGTCTTTTTCTAAAACTAAAATTCTTTTATGAAAACATATCTATCAAGAGTGTGTGTGTGTGTATATATACTTGAGCAATCCACCAACTATTCTATCCTTTACATTTTAACTAAAACAAAATCTTATAAAAACAAACCTAGACACAAGTCTTCATCTTCTTGAACTCTTCACTTGAAGTCTTCTCATCTTCTTGACTTGGTCCAAACACGATCCAATGGCTCTTGGATCAAACCGTGCTAGCTCCAAAACTTGACTTTAAATCCTTTGTTGAAGCTATGCACCTACTAAGATCTTGTTCATGAATTTGTCACTAATTAAACACAAGACATTAGTACTATAACTACATGAGTTAATCATCATCAAAACTAGAGTGATGGGCCTTCGGGCCAACAATCTCCCCCTTTTTGATGATGACAAAACTCATAAAGTTATATATGCATGGATTAAAGTAAAGCTTCAAGGAAGCTCCCCATTAACTCATGCATAACAAACAAACAAATAAATATGCAATGTATGGCATGTATGCAAAGCTAGGGGATAAACATGTTTATGAGCATTCATTAAAACAAATCAAATCAAATTCTTTTTCTCCTATTTGCAAAACAAAACATATATGCATAAACAATCCTTTTTCACAAAACATGCATATAAATCCAAAATCTTTCTCCCCCTTTTTGTCAATCATCAACAAAGGGGTAAAAATACAATCAACAAATTTTTCTCCCCTTTTTGTCATAAACAAAGAGACCAATAAGGGGTGTAAACAAATAAGTCAATAAAAGGTTATATGCGATATACATTCATGAAGAGGAAGACGGTAAAGTAACTTCCCTACACATATACATTACATGAAAGAGGGATGACAAGCCCTAATTTACATAACGTATAATATGTAATGCATAAGAGGAGATGTGAAGCTCCCCCTACACATGTGTACCACATAAAGAAGAGTTGTCAAGCTCCTCAATATACAATACACTCAACATGAATCTATATGTAGAAGAGATGTTAAGCTCTCCTTGTATATAGGCAATACAAATCAAAAATTTTGATTTTTCTTATAAAACAAATTTTGAATTTTCTCAATAAAACAAATCTTGAGAATTTTTCTTAAAATTTTTATTTTCTTATCATAAATAACTTTGTGCTTTAAAGATGTAGAAACAATTTTAACGCAAGCACAAATAACTCATATGTATGTATGAAAAAATGAGTATACCAATTGAAATTGATACATACATATATAAGAAAACAAAATATGAGTATATACAAAAAATAGAGTCAAATTGATACCAATTGAAACGATTCAATTTTACCAATTGAAACAATAATAGGATCATGTGTATAACTCATAAAACATTGAAGAATAAATAACTAGTTAAATTAATTTTTTTGAAAAACTAGTTAAAGATCCTTCAAAATCATGAAAGAAAATCATATGTTTTTCATGAATCATACTAAATACATAAAAATTTAAGCACTCATGGTCCATAAAGCTCAAAAATAATCATGAAACAAGGTCATGAAGAAACAAATAAGGTGTGAGTGTTCAAAAATCAAGAACTAGCATTTTCATGAAAATAGTCAATGAAGCTCAAAACAAATTATTCATTTTATTTTATCAAACAAAACATGAAGATTTATTTTTCATTAAAACAAAACAAACCTCTAGGTATATGTATGATTTATCTAAATCTAACAATATGCATACATATTCCAAACATAAAAGAGTCTATTAAAGGTATTTGCATGAAGGCAAGAGACTCACGGGTATACATGTATATTTATTAGATTTGAATAAAAATTACATATACATGAAGTAAACCATGAAAATAGGCAAAACAAGTATAAATGAAAGAATCATCAAAACTAGCCTATATATGTGCATATAGTGGGTACAAATGAGCATGAAGTGCAAACATATATGAATCAATTTGTTCTCACTATTTGTACATGTATAAATACAAGTTTTGATAAAAGCTACATTTAAACTAGTATTTACCACATGAAGCGCAAAAACATGAACATGCTATATGATGTCAAAAATGAATAAGCATGTAAATAAACTAAGAGTTTAGAAATAGTTACCAACTAAGGAACTATGTTCCAAAACTCCAAACATGGTGGTTGTCCCACCAAACCTCCTTGATAGCGATGCATCTATAAATGTGTCCATCAAGTCCATGTGCATCCACCATCAAGGCACCATCTCTCTCACGTCATGTGAGAGCCCTCACCTACATCAAAAACACAAGGTGGGGGTTTTGGTACCCATTTTCTTTTGGGTCCTTGGGGGTTAGTCTTATAAGGAACCCAAACATTTTTATTAGCAAAATTTAAATGATTAATCTTATCATAACAAAACTTTGCTAAGTGACCTTTGCGGCCACAATGTGTACACTTGTACACCTTAGGATGCATATGAGTGTGTTTGTGATCATGGCGTGCAAAGTGTGCATATGCATGATGATGTGCATGAACATGTGGAGCTTTTTTCTTTGAAAACAAAGACTCCAATCTTTTATGATTAAATGCACATAGCTCAAAGTAGAGCTCAAACTATTAATTTTATTTTTCAAAAATTTAATCTCACTTTCATCAATAGTGGCATGTAAAGCATGGTGAGAATGTGAAACATTTTTCTTATTCTTTTTAGAAAAACTTTCTTTTTCTTTTTCACAAAATTTTCCTTTTAAACAAGAGTTTTCTTGAAAAACAAATTCTTTTTGTTTTTCCACCAAAACAATTTTATTTTTCAAACAAGTGTTTCCTTCACAAAGATCATTTAATTTAGACAAAAAGAAAATATTTTCATTTTTCAAAAATTCATTTTCTTTTTCAATGCATGCAACCTTAGTTCTAAATGAATCATTTTCCTTAAGCATGCAATCAAATTTCTTTTTCAAATTTATATTATCTTTTCTAAGCATGTCATATTTCTCAAGTAATAGTTGACAAAAAGATGAAAGCTCATCATATGACATGTTAACATCTTCTACCTCGGATTTGGTAGTTACCTCAAGGGGGTTGTCCCCTTGGACCATATAGCACTTGTTGGAGACGTCACTTCCAACATCCGAATCGCTCCCCGCATAGTATTGTTCATTTTCGCCAAGGGAGAGGAGGGTATTCCATGCTACAAAAGCCGAATCAACATTAGAAACCCTAAATAAATAATCATCATTTAGGATACTCTTCAAAGCATGAATGGCTTTTGAGTTAGCCTCAATATACTTGCTATTATTAACATATGAATCATTGATGGTAGCAAGATAAACATGAATTCCTAGGGCCTTGAGGCACAAGGACATATTCACCTTCCATATATGGATGTTAAGAATGTCAAACATGGGTGGTGACATGAAGTCCATGGTGTGTGTACAAATATTGTGATTAGCCTAAAAATGAGGATCTTTAACTCTAGGTTGTGAGACCCAAATTTAGAGCACTTGGCTCTGATACCAATTGAAAGATCACCTAGAGGGGGGTGAATAGGTGATGGCTAATCTAATGGTCACTCAATGCCAAATAATGCGGAAGTAAAAACTATTTTGACCTAAACTAAACTCTTGAACTAAGCACCACGTATAACACAAGAGTGTTGCCGAATTCCCCGTGAAGGGCTCTGGACTAACTGCTCTAGATTCCCCTAGATAAGGGTTGAGGTGCCGCGATGGCTCTCTTAGTTGAATACAAGTGTTAGCAAACAAACCCAAGCAAGTATAACAATTAAGCACACAAGTATATCATGCATATAAAGATAAACACAATAAAGGAATGCAAGATATAAACAAGAGACAAAGAGAGAGAGAGAGTGAGCAATCGCAAACACAAGGGATTTGTTTCGAGGCTCGAGCACACTTGCTCTACATCTCCTCCTTCGACATACGAAGGATTTCCACTATAATCGATCCCAATGGATCACTCCTCGGTGCCGCAACACCTACAAGCTCTCGGACTCTCTAGCCCGTACACACCGCAAGCCCACCGGCTCGCCGAGGCCGCACCTCAAACAAGAGTTCACACACGAACTCGAAACAACCGCGAAAGCACTCGTCCGCCTCCTCAAGAAACAAGAAAAGATCTCTTGGTGATCTAAACACTTTGATCACCAATAAAAAGTCTCACTACAACACTCCTATAAGATGAATAATCAATGGATAGCTCAAGTGTTTGTGTGAGAAAAATAAGGATGGAAATTATGGAGGAAAACTCAAAGAATCACTTTTAACACTCTTGATAAAAACTCCCCTTTTGATTGGAAGTATTAGCTCTCAATTTAGTGGAGAAAACTGTTTTAAAAGAGTGGGAAAAACTGGCTCAAAGTCCACTAGAAATCTTGTTGAAAAACAATGTCCAAACCCCCAAATTTATAGGGCTAGAAAAAACTAGCCGTTGGGGTCTGACAGAACTGTCGGTCGACCGCCCGGTCGACCGGCCAACGGTCATATTTCAGACCGTTGTGCCATCGGTCGACCGGTCGGTCGACCGAGTCAGGATACAGAGAGCAAGTCTCTCTATACGGTCGACCGCTCGGTCGACCGGGGCCTTTCCAGAGAGCAGAACTCTTTGGACAGTCGACCGGGTCGGTCGGCCGGCCCTCCTGCAGAACTGGCGTGCACGTTTGTGCACGTCGGTCGAACGTCCGGTCGACCGGTTTAAGCCAGATCAGAAAACTAAGGGATTTGAAACTAGGTCTTTTTGATGAAGTAAAATCCCATAAAATACTAAAAAAATTTACAAAAATAGTTTTACCAATATACTTTATAAACAAACATGCTTGCACAAAATCAAGGCATGTTATAAAAGATTTGGACTATTTTTGTAATATGAAAAAATTGGCTCAAATGAAAAACAGTATTTTCCAAACTTTGTTTTTCAAAACATCTCCAAATACAAAAACAAGATATTTAAACAACTTTGAAAGCATAGGGTGTATGGATATGATCCACTACACAAACATGGTGAAATATCTATGTTTTTGACATTAAGCTTTAAACATGGTTTTGGATAAAAGACATGTATATGAGAAACACCAAAAACCAAAGTAGTATTTTTCAAAATGAAAAGTCTTTTTCTAAAACTAAAATTCTTTTATGAAAACATATCTATCAAGAGTGTGTGTTTATATATACTTGAGCAATCCACCAACTATTCTATCATTTACATTTTAACTAAAACAAAATCTTATAAAAACAAACCTAGACACAAGTCTTCATCTTCTTGAAGTCTTCACTTGAAGTCTTCTCATCTTCTTGACTTGGTCCAAACACGATCCAATGGCTCTTGGATCAAACCGTGCTACTCCAAAACTTGACTTTCAATCCTTTGTTGAAGCTATGCACCTACTAAGATCTTGATCATGAATCTGTCACTAATTAAACACAAGATCATTAGTACTATAACTACATGAGTTAATCATCATCAAAACTAGAGAGATGGGCCTTCGGGCCAACAAAGAGTAGTATTACATAGTTACTATGGACAATTACTACCACATAACCTCATTTCTATGGTCTTTATTGGGAAGTTTGATTAAAAGTGACTTTCAGTCCCGATAAGCCTGAGCTAGGCCTTATAAGAGCCGAATAGGTCCACAACAGGGAGAAAGTATGTTTCTCAAGATCCAGGAGTTGTATTACATAGTTTATGTACAAATACTATCAATTAAATTTATTTCTAGTCTTAACTTGGAAGTTTGACCAAAAGTCAAACTTTCATCCCGAATGGCCTGAAGTGGCCTATAAGAGCCAAATAGGGCCAAAACAGGGAGAAAACTTTATTCTCAAGAGCCGAGAGTGGTATTACATTATTTCTATATAAAATACAAATTAACCTTTTTCTTGTCCTTAATTGAAAAGTTTGACCAAAAGTCAAACTTTCAGCCCAGATTAGCCAAACTATGCTTTGTAAGAGCTGAATAAGGAAAAAAAGGGGAAAATGTGGTTTTCAAGAGACGAGAATAGTATTGCATAGTTTCTAAGTAGAATTACTACGAATTAACTTTATTTCTAGTTCTTATTGGGAGTTTGAGCAAAAGTCAAACTTTCAGCCCAGATTGGCCTGAACGAGGCCATATAAGAGGCGAATTGGGCCCAAATGAGGGGAAAACATGTTTTTCAACTGTCGTGAGTAGTTTACATAGTTTTTACATAAAATTACTACTAATTTACTTTTTTCTACTCTTAATTTGGAAGTTTAATCAAAAGTTAAAATTTCAGCCCCGATTGACCTTAACTCGGCCTTATAAGAGCCGAAGAGGGCCTAAAAGGGTTAAAATTTGTTTTTCAAGAGCCGTGAGTGGCATTTCATAGTTTCTTTATCCAAGTACTATTAATTAACCTTGTATCAAGTCTTAATTATGAAATTGACCAAAAGCTAAACTTTAAACCCTATTGGCCTGAACTAGGCCTCATAATAACCGAACGGGGTCCAAACGGGGAGAAAACATAGTTTTCAAGAGTAGTACTACATAGTTTTTAAGTAAATTACTACTAATTAACCCTATTTCTTGGGAAATTTGATCAAAAGTCTAGCTCCCATCCTCGATTTGCCTGACCTAGGCCATCTAAGAGCGGAATAAGGCCGAAACGGGGAGAAATTGGTTCTCAAGAGGCGGAAGTGGTGTAACGTAGTTTTTATGTACAAATATCACTAATTAACCTTATTTCTAGTCTTAATAAGTTTGACTAAAAGTTAAACTTTCAGCTCTGGTTGGCATGAACTAGGCCTTATTAGGCCGAATAAGGCCTTTACATGAAGAAAACATAGTTTTCAAGAGCCGAGAGTAGTATTACATAGTTTCTATGTACAACTACTAATAAACTTTGTTTCTTGTCTTAATTGGAAAGTTTGATCAAAAGTCAAATTTTCAGCCCAAATTGGCCTGAATTAAACTTATAAGAGCCAAATACGGCCCAAACAGTGAGAAATGTGGTTTTCAAGAGCCATGAGTGATATTACATAATTTCTATATACAATTACTACTAATTAACCTTGTTTTTAGTCTTAATTGAGAGTTTGACCAAAAGTCAAACTTTCAGCCACGATTAGACTGAACACGCCTTATAAGAGTCGAATAGGGCCCAAACAGGGAGAAAACATGATTTTCAAGAGCTGGGAGTAGTATTACATTATTTCTATAGACAATTACTTCTAATTAATTATTTCTAATCTTAATAAGTCAAATTTTCAGCTCCGATTGCCTAAACTAGGCCTTATAAGCGTCGAATAGGGCCCAAACAGGTAGAAAATATGATTTTTCAATAGGCTGGAGAAGTATTACATAGTTTCTATATTCAATTACTACTAATTATTTTTATTTCTAGTCTAATTGGGAAGTTTGACTAAAAATAGAGCCCAAATAGGGAGAAAACAAGATTTTCAAGAGCCAGGAATAATATTACATAGTTTCTCGGTACAATAACTATAAATTAACCTTATTTCTTATCTTATTTGAGAAGTTTGACCAAAAGTAAAACTTCAGTGTTTTTAATCTTATTTGAAATTTTGACCAAAAGTCAAACTTTCAGCCCTGGTTGGCCTAAAGTAAGTCTTATAAGAGCTGAATAGGGAACAAATAAGGGGAAAACATAATTTTCAAGAGAAGGGAACAGTATTACATAGTTTCTATATAGAATTACTACGAATTAACCTTATTTCTAGTCCTTATTGGGAAGTTTGACAAAAAATCAAACTTTCAGCACGAATTGAAATGAACTAGGCCTTATTTATAAGAGGCGAATAGGGTCCAAACGGGGAGAAAACATGGTTTTCAGCAGCCATGAGTAGTGTTACATAGTTTTTACATACAATTACTACAATTAACCTTGTTTTTAGTCTTAATTAAGAGGTTAAGGAAAAGTCAAAATTTCAACCCTGATTGGCCTTAAATAGGCCTTATAAGAGCCGAAGGGCCCCTAAATAGGGAAAAAACTTGATTTTCAAAAGCTGTGAGTGGTATTACATAATTTATATATACAATTACTATTAATTAACCTTGTTTCTAGTCTTAATTAGGAAGTTTGATCAAAAACCAAAGTTTTAACTCCGTTGACCTCATAAGAACCGAACAGGGATAAACGGAGAGAAAACATAGTTTTCAAGAGCCATGAGTAGTATTACATAGTTTTTAAGTAAATTACTACTAATTAACCATGTTTCTCAAAAGTCAAACTCCCATCCTCGATTGGCCTGAATTAGGCCATATAAAAGCCGAATGGGCCCAAACAGGGAGAAAACTGGCTCTCAAGAGCTGGTAGTGATATTACATAGTTTTATACACAAATACTACTAATTAACCTTATTTCTAGTCTAATTGAGAAGTTTGACTAAAAGTTAAACTTTCAGCCTGATTGGCCTGAATTAGGCCTTATAAGAGTTAAATAGGACCAAATAAGGGGAAATGTGATTTTTAAGAGTCATGAGTGGTATTATATAGTTTATATGTATAATTACTACTAATTAACCTTATTTCTAGTCTTAATTGAGAAGTTTGATTAAAAGTCAAACTTTCAATCCTATTACTGAACTAGGCCTTATAAGAGCCGAATAGGGCCTAAACAAGGAAAAACATGGTTTTCAAGAACCGAAAGTAGTATTACATAGTTTCTATATATAATTACTACAATTAACCTTTTTTCTAGTCTTAATTTGGGAAGTTTAACAAAAAATTAAATATTAGCCCCGATTGGCCTGAAGTAGGCCTTAATAAGAGCCAAATAGGATCCAAATTGGGGAAAACATAGTTTCAAGAATTGGGAGTTGTATTACATAGTTCTATATATAATTAAAAAAATTAACCTTATTTATAGTCTTTATTAGGAACTTTGATCAAAAATCAAATCCTTTAGCCTCGATTGCCTTAAGTTAGGCCTTATAAGAGCCAAATAATGCCTAAATGGGGTGACAACGTGGTTTTCAAGAGTCGGGAGTATTACTGCATAGTTTCAATATACAACTACTACTAATTAACCTAGTTCAGTCTTAATTAACCAATCTTTCAGTCTCGATTTGACTTAACTAAGCTGAATAGGGTCCAAAGTTAAGAAAACATGATTTTCAAGAGTCGTAAGTAGTATTACATAGTTTTTATATATAAATGCAATAAATTAACCTTTTTTAGTCTTAATTGAAAATTTGATCAAAAGTCAAAATTTCAGCCTTGATTGACTTGAACTAGGCCCTATAAGAGCCGAATTGGGCCCAAACAGGGGAATACATGGTTTTCAAGATCTGTGAGTAGTATTATATTATTTCTATATACTAATAATTAACTTTAATTCTGGTCATAATTGGGAATTTTTACCAAAAGGCAAACTTTCTGCCCTGATTGGTCTGAATTTGATCTTATAAGAGCCAATTGGGGCCCAAACAAGGGGAAAACATGGTTTTCATAAACCGGAAATAGTATTACATAGTTTCTTTTCTAATTTCTACTAATTAACTTTATTCTAGTCTTAATTAGAAAGTTTGATCAAAAGTTAAACTTTCAGCCCCGACTGGCATGTACTAGGCCGTATAAGAGCCGAACAGAGAAAAGTGGGGAAAACATGGGGTTCAAGAGCCGTGAGTAGTATTACATAGTTTCTATATATAATTACTACTTATTAACCTTGTTTCTAATCTTAATTGGAAAGTTTGGATAAAGTCAAGCTTTCAGCCTCAATTAGCCTGAACTAGACCTTATAAGAGCGGAATAGAGCCCAAACGGGGAGAAAATAAGATTTTGAATAGTCGGTAGTAGTATTACATAGTTTCTATGTGCAATTACTATTAATTAACCTTATTTGTACTCTAAATTATGAAGTTTGACTAAAATTCAAACTTTCAGCCTCTATTGGTCAGAACTAGGTCTTATAAAAGCCGAGTAGGGTCCAAATGATGTGAAAATATGGTCTTCAAGGGCTGAGTAGTAATACATAGTTTTTATATACAAATACTACTAATTAAACTTGTTTCTAATCTTAATTGAGAAGTTTGACTAAAAACCAAACTTTCAGCCCTGATTGGCCTAAACTAGGCCTTATAAGAGCCAAGTAGGGCTCAAACGGGGAGAAAATATTGTTTTCAAGAGCCGAGGGTAGTATTACATAATTTCTATATACAAATACTATTAATTAAACTTATTTCTAGTCTTAAGTGAAAATTGACCAAAAGTCAAACTTTCAGCCCGATTTGGCCTAACTAGGCCTTATAAGAGCCGAATAGGAAACAAATATGGGAAAAATGTGGTTCTCAAGAGTCAGAAGTAGTATTATATTATTTCTAAGCACAATTACTATCAATTAAATTTATTTCTAGTCTTAATTGGGAAGTTTAACAAAAAGCAAAATTTCAGCCTGATTGGCCTAAACTTGGCCTTATAGGAGCTGAATAGGGAACAAACATTGGGAAAATTAGTTCTCAGGAGTCACGAGCAGTATTAGATAGTTTATATGTACAATTACTTTCACTTAACTTTGTTTCTAGTATTAATTGGAAAGTTTAACAAAAAGTCAAACTTTCGCCCTGATTGGCCTAAATTAGGCTTTATAAGAGCCGAGTAAGGCTTAATGAGAAGAAAACGTGGTTCTCATGAGCTGAGAGTATTATTATATAGTTTTTATATACAATTACTACCAATTAACCTTGTTTCTAGTCTTAATTGGAAAAGTTTAATCAAAAAGACAAGTTTTCATCCCTGATTGGCCTGAATTAGGCCATATTCCCCAATAGGACCCAAATGGGGAGAAAACGTGGTTATCAAGATCCGGTTGTGGTATTACGCACTTTTTATGTACAAATACTATCAATTAACCTTATTTCTAGCTTTAATAGAGAAGATCGATCAAAAGTCAAACTTTCAGCCCCAACTAGTTTAAACTAGACCTTATAAGAGCCAAATAGGTTCTAAACAGGGAGAAAATGTAATTTTCGAGAGCCGGGAGTCTTATTAAAATAGTTTCTATGTATAAATAATACCAATTATCTTATTTTTAGTCTTAATTGGGAAGTTGGTCACAATTCAAACCTTCAGCCCTGGATAGCCTGAAAAGGCCTTAAGAGCTAAATAGGAGCCTAAACGCGGAGGAAACATGATTTTCAAGAGCAGATAGTGGTATTACATAGTTTTTATGTACAAATACTATCAATTAAACTTATTTCTAGTATTAATTGGAAAGTTTAACCAAAAGCCAAACTTTCAACCTTGATGGGCCTAAACTATGCCTTATAAGAGCCGAGTAAGGCCCAAACATGGGGAAAACATGGTTCTCAAGATCCGGGAGTAGTATTATGTAATATTATATACAATTACTATCACTTAACCTTATTTCTAGTCATAAATGGTATATTTAACTAAAAGTCAAACTTTCATCCAAGATTGGCATGAACTAGGAAGAAAACGTTGTTCTTTAGGGCATATAAGAGCCGAATAGGGCCCAAACAGGAAGAAAACTTCATTCTTAAGAGATAGGAGGGGTATTACATAGTTTCAATATATAAATTCTATCAATTAACCTAATTTCTAGTAATAATTAGGAAGTTTTACCAAAATTAAACTTTTAGCCCTGATTGGTTTGAACTAGGCCATATAAGAGCCAGATAGGGCCCAAACGGGGAGAAAATGTGGTCTTAAGACCTGGGAGTGATATTACATAATTTCTATGTACAAATACTACTAACTGATCTTATTTCTTATCTTAATTAGAAAGTTTGACCAAAAGGTAAACCTTCAGCCCCGATTGGGCTGATTTGGGCCTTATAAGAGCCGAATAATGAATAAACATGGGGAAAATGTGATTTCCAAGAGCTGAGAGTGGCATTACATAGTTTTTATGTACAATTACTACTAATTAAGTTTAATTTTAGTCTTAAATTAGAAGTTTGACTAAAACCAAGGTTCAACCCTGATTGACTGAACTAGGCCTTATAAGAGCCGTGTAGGGCCCGAACAAGAATAAAACGTGATTTTCAAGAGCCGAGTAGTATTACATAGTTTCTATGTACAGTTACTTTCAATTAACCTTGTTCTAGGTGTCAATTGAGAAGTTTGACCAAAATTCAAACATTCATCCCTGATTGGCCTGAGCTAAGCTATACAAGAGTCGAATAAGGCCCAAACTGGGAGAAAACATGGTTGTCAATAGCCATGAGTTACATTATATAGTTTCTATGTACAAATACTACTAATTAACCTTACTTCTAGTCTTAATTTGAAAGTTTGACTAAAGTCAAACTTTCAGCCCCGATTGGCCAGAACTAGGCCTTATAAGAGCGAATAGGGCCTAAACTGAGAGAAAACGTGCTTTTCAAAAAGCCGAGAGTGGTATTACATAGTTTATATATAAAATAACTATCAATTAAACTAATTTATAGTCTTAATTTGAAAGTTTTACCAAAAAGCTAAACTTTCAGCCCGATTGGCCTAAACTAGGTCTTATAAGAGCCGAATTAAGAACAAACATGGGGAAACGTGATTCTCAAGAGTGGGAGTAGTATCACATAGCTTTTATGTTCAATTACTTCCAACTAATTTTTCTGGTATTAATTAGGAAGTTTGACCAAAAGTCAAACTTTTAGTCTGATTGGCCTTCAGCCTTATTAGAGCCGAGTATAGCCCAAATGGGGAGAAAACGTGATTCTCTAGAGTTGAGAGTAGTATTAGATTGTTTCTACGTATAATTACTACCAATTAAGCTTTTTTCTAGTCTTAATTGGGAAGTTTGACTAAAAGTCAAACTTTCAGCCCCGATTGGCCTGAACTAGGCCTGATAAAAAAAAAGCCGAGTAGTGACACATAGAGTTTTTTTATGTACAGTTACTATTAATTAAACTTGTATCTAGTTTGAATTGTGAAATTTGACCAAAAGCCAAACTTTCGGCCCTGATGGCTTGAGCTAAGCCTTATACGATCCCATTAGGGCCCAAACAGGGAGAAAATGTGGTTCTTAAGAGCCGAGAGTAGTATTACATAGATTTTATGTATAATTACTTTCAATTAAACTTTGTTTCTAGTCTTAATTAAGAAGTTTGACCAAAAGTCAATCATTCAGCCCCGATTTGCCTGAAATGGCTATAAAAGAGCCGAGTAGGGCCCAAACGGATAGAAAATATGGTTCTCATAGCCGGAAATGGTATTACATAGTTTCTATATACAAATACTACAATTAATAATATTTCTAAACTTAATTGGGAACTTTGACCAAAAGTCAAACTTTCAGCCCTGGTTGGTCTGACTAGGCCTTATAAGAGCCGAATAGGGCCAAAACGGGGAGAAAACTTAGTTTTCAATAGTCGTGAGTGGTATTACATCGTTCTATATACAATTTACGACTAGTTAACATTTTTCTACTCTAATTGGAAGTTTGACCAAAAATCAAATCAAATTTTCAGCCCCGATTAGCGAGAATTAGGCCTTATAAGAGCAGAATAGGGCCAAAACGGGGAGAAAATATGATTACAAGAGCCAGGAGTGGAATTACATAGTTTTCATGTGCAAATATATAAATAAACTTACTTTTAGTCTTAATTGAGAAGTTTGATTAAAAGTAAAACTTTCAGCCCTGCTTGCCAAAACCAGGCTTATAGAGCCGAATAGGGAAACTTGGTTCTCAAGAGTTAAGAATAGTATTACATAGTTACTAAGGACAATTACTACCACTTAATCTTATTTCTATGGTCTTTATTAGGAAGTTTGACTAAAAGTGACTTTCAGTCCGATTAGCTTGAGCTAGGCCTTATAAGAGCCGAAAAGGTCCACAACAGGGAGAAAGTATGTTTCTCAAGAGCCAGGAGTTGTATTACATAGATTATATACAAATACTATCAATTAAATTATTTCTCGTCTTAACTAGGAAGTTTGCCCAAAAGTCAAACTTTCATCCAAGAATAGCCTGAAGTAGGCATATAAGAGCCAAATAAAGCCAAAACAGGGGAAAACTTTATTCTCAAGGGCGAGAGTGGTATTACATTATTTCTAGGTAGAAATATAAATTAACCTTTTTCTTGTCCTTAATTAGAAAGTTTGACCAAAAGTTAAACTTTCAGTCCAGATTAGCCTAAACTATGCCTTGTAAGAGCTGAACAAGAAAAAAACAGGGGGAATATGGTTTTCAAGAGACAGGAGTAGTATTGCATAGTTTCTATGTAGAATTACTATGAATTAACTTTATTCTAGTTCTTATTTGGGAGTTTGATTAAAAGTCAAACTTTCAGCCCTGATTGGCCTGAAGTAGGCCTTATAAGAGGCGAAT
>JAVJIF010010456.1:0-100893 GCA_038442645.1 Agave tequilana | reverse complement strand
CACTATTACTTTTTCACCAACTCAAAATATCAAATTTTAATACCTTATTCCATTGAAGAATAGTCTTCTCCGTACTGATATCATTATGAAGCACGCAACATTCGGATATCGGATCGGATACGAATAAGATATTACTTTTACCATATCTGTATCCGCACCTACCTTTCGGATACGGATACGAATATTGACGGATGTGAAAAAATGATATCCGTATCCGGATTGGAGGCGAATTCGGATACGAATATCCGCGGATAATCCGTATCGGTGACACCCCTGCTTCCAACAATGCTATAATTGCCATCTCCCACCTAAATTGAAAAAAATTGAAGGCATGTGTCCTTTCTAACTTTCAAAGAGATTCTTCCTCTCTTATTATATATATATATAAAAAAAACAAATAAAGAAAAGGGAGGGGACACACCTCACAAGTGTTTGCTTTGCTTGCATGGGTTGATGACAGTGATATGCACTTTATTTTTGTGTTTTAGTTGAATATTAGATTGAGAAAGTACATGTGAGTTGTTTATCAATATTGGCTCTCCAACATGCAGATGAAAAAACTAACAATCTTGGATCCACCAATGCTCGTGAATACATAGGATGAAAATGATTGGCCAACTGGTCCACAAATCTATTATAATTTTCTCGTCTTTTTTTTTAAAAAATTGATCTTACGTCGCGTTGAAATCAGAGGTGGGGATCTCCATCACCAACGCGTGGCATCCACATTTTCTTAATCTCCGCAGCGAAGAAGCCGAGGATATGTAGTCGTCCAAAGACTCCAAAAGCCATTTCTCGACCACTGAAGTTATTATTATTATTATTATTTATTTATTTATTGTTATTTTTTCTAATTCAACTTACAAACAAGATAGTGAGTACCATCATTTAAAGCCAGGCCATAAAATATTAGGTTTAGTTAATTTCTTTTATTCCAAGTGATGATGGACGACGTAATACAAGAAGTTGGCGTCCCATCATGCAATTTTCTGTTTGGCTCTTTTTCTCTGTCTTTATTCTTCTATATATAAAAACAATATAAGGCGGGCCTACTCTTGCCGAATCATCTTAATTTCTCGTGATTCAGGAATTTTCTTCTTCTCTAAATTGTATTATTTGAAAGGTCAGGAAAAGGAAGAAAGAGATGAACAAAAAATAATTATTTAAATTTTCACTAAAAGTGAAATTTAAAAAAAAAATAATGATACACTTGTAAATATTTGTGGGCTGCCCTCATAATTTTTTGGCGAAGAAATATCCGCTCCTGAAAGGAAGAAATAGTCATGACATGGTTCCCCGCGTGAGGGCAAAACAATCATTTTCACTCCTTTGATTCTGTCTGTTATGCTTGTTGTCAGACTCGTGACGCATTGGAGGTCACTCCCAACCAATTACAGACCTCCGTCCAATCGTAACACGCTACGTGTGCACCCCACGACTTGCGTGTTGCTCTTTTGCACCTTGCCCTTATTCCGGCGACCTGCCAACTGGGTTTCGACACGCGTGGGCTCTACTGGAAAATTACTGTGTGCCACATGTATGGATGCAGTGAATAGGCCGCGAGAGGGCACCTGGCTGGTGCAGTTAGAGTGACGGCCGTTAACTTTTTCTTTTGATTCCTCTATATATGAAAACAATATAAGGCAAGTCTCCTCTTCTCAAATCATCTAATATCTGATAAGCCATGTATTTTCTTTCTCTCTAAGTTGCATTATTTGAAAGGCAGGGGAGGGGGACTGGGGATCACCGGAGAAGGAGGAAAGAGGAAGAAGGGGGTCACCGAAGAAGGAGGAAAGGGAAAGAAGGAAGGAAGGAGCCAGAAAAAAAATGACATTTTAGACTTTTTATCAAAAGTGAAATTGTCAAAAAAAATAATGATACACTTGTAAATATTTATGGGCTACCCTCATAATTTTTTGGCAGAGAAATATCCGCTCCGAAAGGAAGAGAGAGTCATGACATAGTTCCCCGCGTGAGGGCAAAACAATCATTTTCATCCCTTCGATTCTGTCAGTTTTGCCGGCTGTCAGACTCGCGACATCCCGAGTTTCTACGCATTGGAGGTCGGCACACACCTCCAACCAATAACAGACCTCCATCCAGTCGTAACACGCCACATGTGCACCCCACGACTTGCGTGTTGCTCTTTTGCGCCTTGAGGGTCGCCCTTATTCCAGTGACCTGCCAACTGGGTTTCGACACGCGTGGGCTCCGCTGGCAAATTACTCCGTGTCACGTGGTATGGAAGCAGTGAATAGGCTGCGAGAGGGGCCTTGGCTGGTGCAGTTAGAGTTGACGGCCATTAACTTGTTCTTTAATTTTATTCTTCTGTATAAAAAAAAATAATATAAGGCAAGTCTCCTCTTCTCAAATCATCTAATTTCTTATGGGCCATGCATTTTCTCTAAATTGTGTTATTTGGAAGGCGTGGGAGGAGAACTGGGGGTCACCAGAGAAGGAGGAAAGAGGAAGGAGGAGGAAGGAGGTAGGGAAAAATAACATTTTAGACTTTTTATCAAAAGTAAAATTGTAAAAAAAATAAATGACACACTTGTAAATATTTGTAGGCTGCCCCCATAGTTTTTGGCAGAGAAATATCCGCTTCCGAAAGGAAGAGAGAGTCATGACGTGGTTCCCTGCATGAGGGCAAAACAATCATTCCCTTCGATTCTGTCAGTTTTACTGGCTGTCAGACTCGCAACATCCCGAACGCATCAGAGGTCATCAAAACCCCCCAACTAATAACTGTAACGCCTTTGTTCCTGATGTACGTATCACAGTATCAGTGCTCGATACGATGTATAAATTTGATTTGACCTTCCTGATAGCCAGATTGAGCCGTTTCAGTTTCAAGTATTATTTTTCAATATTTTAGATTTTTCAGAATTTCTAGAATTTTTTCTGAATTATTTTGGAAAATATCCGTAATCAGTGTCGATCAATACCGATAACCGGCTTTATGATTTTTACTTCGCACACAGAGTTGAGTTTTAGAATCTATTTTCATATTATGTCTTAGAATCATATTATCTACGTTCTAATATTTTTGAAAATTTTTCTGAATTATTCCAAAATCGGGTCAAATCGGGTGTCGATAGATGCCGGTGAAACGTTCCAGAATTTTTAACTTGCAAATTATACAAGTTTTTTAGAATCTGATTTCTTAATCCTTCTTCCCGTAATATTTTCTATTTTACAGATTTTTTGGGAGCTGTTCGGAACTAGTCAAATTTTAACCCATTAAAATAATATTAATTAATTAATCTTTAATTTATTTCTTTCTCCCTTCTCTTTCTCTTTCTATGTACTTCCTCCGCCACCGACTTACCCATCGCCTTCTCTCTCTCTCTCTCTTCCCCTAAAATCTTTACCTCTCCCCAAATTCTCATTCTCCCTTCCCTCTCAATCTCTCTCTCTCTCTCTTCCTCACTTCTATCTCTCTCCCTCTCTCTGTTCCAGACAGGGAGCGGGCCTGACCCACGCCCGCGGCCAGACGGACGGTGGTCGCGCGCCACCGCGCCCCCCAACCATGCCACCCCCAATCCTTCTCCTTCTTCTTCTCCTCATCCTCCTCCTCCTCCTCCTTTTTCTTCCCGTTTTTCTTATTCTCTCTCTCCCCTCCCCATCTCTTTCTCTCTTCCTCTCTCTCGTTTTCTGCGCGTCGCCGCCTGCGGGGCGACGCGGGCGCCAGCGAGGCGGCTGGCGCCGCCAGCTCTGCCCCCTTCTCTCTAATTCTCTCTCTATGGGCACGAACCCAATAACTCACACACCCAACCCGTTAGCCCTTTAACCCAATAACCCATCACTTATATTAATGGGTATGAGCTTGTGATCCAAACCCGACCTAATAAGCAACCCAAACCCGCATCCAAAAACCATATAAGGTAAATTTACAAAAAATCTCTGTTAATGTATACCATTTGCATTTTAATATATGTATTACATATTTAACCCATTTATGTGGTTTCTAGTGTTCGGGCGGTAATCTGGAGCATTCGAAGTCTGATTTGGACGATCCTGAAACCGTTGCGATCGTGAGAAAGAGAGTTACCTTCTCATGACTAGTTTGTGAGTGCTTTCTTTATAAATTCTGTTTTATTGTGTTTAATGAAATTGGTTGATTACTTTATTTAATAAATCTTGATGATAGGTAAAGCATTATAAATATTGTTTAACAAAATGCAGTTATCGATAAATCACTGTAGTCAGACTATACATGATTATGCATTAAATATAAGCGATAACATAATCATAATTTATTTTAGTTCATGAGTTATTATACATAGATGACGTGTCTACATATCGAGATTAATAATTTTAATAAATAACATAGCCAATAAATTTATAATTAAAAATAGATAATATATATAATAATAATTTTGTGATATCCTATTGTAATCACTATTGTAATCATTATGATAAATAACATGTCTGACACTCGATTATATGGTATAGTCACCGCTACCAACCCACTGACAACACTGAAATACTACTCTTATATTTCTGGGATACTGATATTGCACGTGGATATCTATTTTACTGAACACTGTTATTGTATATTCTTGTGAACATATCATGTATCGCACCGATATTATTATTTTAATCGTACCTCACCGTTACACAGATACTATTACACGTGACACCATTTATGTCTTCTTCATGTTCCACTGATACACAGATATACCAATTCACTGGATACCGTCATCATCGTTACCTGGATGCTCTGTACATAGTTATACCATGTTCGTATATCACTGTTACATGTATTCCCTAGTATACATGTCTGCATTGTTTCTATATTCTTGTCATATGGATCATCGTTCATATTACATGTATTATTGTTTCATATATATTCCTGTATTTCTGTTACATGATTGTTTCTCAAATATTGATATTCCCGTTACTGAATAAGTGAGTTGTTGATATGAGATGTGTGGAACTAAGTGTCATGTGGATCCAAACCACGAGGGCCACCTCTAAAATCCCACATCTATTATTTTCCGTTTTCCATTATCTGTTTTATGCTATTAACAGAACTCATGTCCTGTTATCATCATGTTATATGTACCATGCATTGTACTTATTCATATTACACTGTGTACTGTAAAGATAATAAAGATAACTTGGGAATAGGGGAGACTTGATGGTTGATTAGATCTGTATTGGATCCACATTGTTAGTCCCATTGCAGGGGATGGTAGTGCTGGCTACTGATTGTATATAGCTCCATGAGCTCCTATTTCCTGTTTCTTACTCCCCTCTTACCGGAGGGCCCTGGTCTCAGCAGCCGGGGGTCTCTTTAAGGCCGTGATCCCGAATATGCACGGGATACACCTACCTGATAAGAGCTCCTTGACCATTGCGTTTCCAATTAACATAATAAAACGGTAAAAAACATGGTGACGTTAGGAATGCTTATTATTTGGTCACTCTCTCATTCGAATCATGGTACTCGTATGCCATGTACGGATGGATTCGTCCGGAGTGCGGGCTCTGGTATGACCTGCCAGTGGTATGAAACACTGGAAGAGATTGATTAAAATACCAAGCGGTACTGATTGTTATTATTGTATAAATCACATGACATGCTCGATACATGTATATTATGTTGTCCCTTATAGTTGTTACTATTCCTGATATGTTATCCACAGTCATGTCACCTGTATACCTTGTTATACTTTCTTATATTCGTTACACTGCATGTGGTAACACACTATTCATAGACACATATACTCTGCATTGCATATATTTTGCTTTATGTGTACCTTGCAGAAATCATTATTGTATATGCACAATACAGTAGTATGGTTATATTGCATACTGCACATCTACTGTTCATTTCTATCACATTACCGCCACAAAGCATTATTTATTATATAAAATTTGATACTACTGTAGACATGACCTGATGATAAAATGCTAGGTAGTGATAGTATTAAATACGATATTTTTATATTTCTACTGATTATTAAATTCCCATTAAAGGGTATCACTGATACGAAAACATGTATTATATATTGTTAATCATGTCTGCATTACTATAGTACATATTACTGCTTCCTTCATTTTACCACTCATTAGGTCGCTTTCTGATGACCCTGAGTTTGCGTGCTCAGGTTGGAAATCTGAGAAATCGCTGTAACAGATATTTCCCGAGATTATTTTGAGACTGTCACCCTTTTCCATTCATTGGTATATTTGTGATTTGTTTCTGTTATCTTATTTATCCTTTTTTTTTAATCTCTCATGATCACTGACCCCTTTTGCATGTATTCATGTACTCATTTCATGCTAGAAATATTGTAAATATTGTATTTATTCCTTATAATGAGGCTTAGCGTACGTATGTGAGGGTATCTCCGCCCTGCGTATGTATGTCGCCATAACGTTCCCGTACCTGCGGGATCGTGGAGTTACAATAACAGACCTCCATCTACTCGTAACACGCCACGTGTGCACCCCATGACTTGCGTGTTGCTCTTTTGCACCTTGCGGGTCGCCCTTATTCCAGCGACCCGCCAACTGGAGTTTGACACGCGTGGGCTCCGCTGGCAAATTACTGCGTGCCAGGTGTATGGATGCAGTGAATAGGCCCTGGCTGGTGCAGTTAGAGTTGACGACCGTTAACTTTTTGAGCGGGCGGAGCCGACAAGGTTGAGGTCCTTAGATGGCCGACCACAACGCGCACATATATGTATTTTTTTTTTAAATGCTATTTGTATTGTTTTAGTTTTTACCAGATTTCCACCTCCTCACTTTACTACAGAACTTAATTTTAGTGACAATAAAAATAACATCAAGAATAAGTATTCAAATATGTTATTTTTTTAGTCAGTTATTTTCGTTTCGGGGATTCGCAATCGCAGGTGTTGAGGTTTGGCTTGAGGGTAGCTCATGTTTGCGGTCGCAAGTTATTTTTTTCAATAGTCAAGGGGCGCATGAAAGCACCCAAATATCACAAGCGCGCGAGGGCTCAAATCGGCAACATGTGACTGAGCGAAGCTCTAATAAAACCTAATACCTGACCGAAATACCACTCGCGGGGGAACAGATTAAAATGTTTGCGATCACATGTTATTTGATCACCTTCTTAAATGAGTCGAGAAAAGCCGTTGAGTTTCTTAGTTTCATGATCAAAATGTGAAAATAATAATACAATAGAAAAGGAAGACTAATCGGTGACTGTAGTAAAAAGTGATAACATGAGGCTAGTTTTTTATTTTGTTTCGCGTTTTTGTGGAAATTTTTTTTCTCAATTAAAATAACAAAAATTAAGATTCTTGACAGGAAGAAGACAATAAAACCATATTAGGAACAATCAACTCATGCATCTATTAATTGTTTGTTTGTTTAATTTGTAATGCGTGACGGAGTCCATTCTGTGTTTGTACCAAAGATTACTAGTTTAATTATTTGCCTATGTGTGACCATAGCATCAAACTTTAGTTGGGTGATGCAATTTTGATATCAGCTGAAGTTGGTGAGATATGGGTAATTGAAAAGTCTCAATGTGAGGCATATATAGTTATAATATCTAATAAGTCAATTTACGCATGCTGAATTCAAATTTATTACATCACACAAAATTTAATTGGCCCTGGCACCAATATGTATGAGATTGAGAGAGAGAGAGAGAGAGAGATAGACTTGTGCCCTCTCAACAGGATCTGAGCTTGGATTTTTCCCACTCAAATTCAACACTCTGACATTCGAATACAAGATCCATTCTGTTGAAGTTGATTTATATTATTTCAAGTATCTATAAACAAAAAAATAGAGTGCTTTTAATAATTTTTGCTCAGCCATCAAGTAGAAAAAAACGGACGGACTAAATAGTGAGTTTGTTAGTTTAACGGTATAGAACATTTGAAACCTAACCAAAATTGATTTGTAGGGGTTTTTAGATCATAATGAAATGGCCGGATCGAGAATTTGTATGTCTAAACACATAGATCTAATCAACTCACTAATTTCGGCTATCCATTTTGCGTCGCTTGATGGATGACAAAAAGCATTAAAAACACTTGATTTTTTGCTTTATAGATACTTGAAATAATATAGATCAACTTCAACGGAGTGGATCTTGTATTTGAATATCTGAGGGTTGAATTTGAGAGGGAAGGATTTGGACTCAAATCCGTTTGGAAAGACACAAGTGTGTGATGAGTTGATCCCTTAAGAACGGTTCTTATAGATTACTGTGAGAATTTTTACGCTGGCTGTCGGATCTGATAGAGATCTGGTTTTATTTGATTTGATATATCAGATCCGACAACCTACGTGAAAGTACGCACAGAAATTCGTGAGAACTGTTCTTGAGAAATCCCTTAAGAACGGTTCTCATAGATTCCTGTGAGAATTTTCACGCTGGCCGTCGGATCTGATAGAGATCTGGTTTTATTTGATTTGATATATCAGATCCGACAACCTACGTGAAAGTACGCACAGAAATTCGTGAGAACTGTTCTTGAGAGCTTATCCTCTAAGAACGGTTCTCACGGACTTCTGTGAGAACTTTCACGTGGGTCGTCGGATCTGATAGATCCAATCAAACAAAACTAGATCTCTATCAGATCCGACGGCTCACGTGAAAGTTCTCACATGAATTCGTGAGAACCGTTCTTAGGGGATCAACTCAATATATATTTTAGGATTCTAGGCCCCTTCACTGGAAAAAAATCAGCGAACTGATCTGCTGATTAATCACAAATATTCATTTTTATATAGATAGTAGTGCAATATTGTTTAGTCACTGAGAAGAAGAAGAAGAAGATAATTGTTTCAAGTAAATATCACGGACGAAAATAGTGCACACATTATTTGTCGTTAGAGTTAATGAAAAATTCTAATTAGATAAAAAAAATTATATCATATTTCTATTGAGAACTTCTTTGTCAAGATGACCTCAAGTTCACATAAAGGTGTTTGGTCGCTACAATTGTAAAATCAGCTTGTAACAATATTTCTTTTAAGAGCGTGTTTGGTTACAAGGAAGTAGGCGGAAGTAAGAAAATAGAAAAATATAATTGCTCACTTTCTAATCTATCCAAACACCAGAAAAGTAAAATAAGAAAATTCCTTTTCTTTTCTCTTTTCTCTTTTACACAACCATTTCCTCACTTTTAGAGTGCTACAGTTAATTTTGTGGTCATGTAAATCTCATTTGTAAGAAGTTGTAACACAAAACAGTTAATTTTTTGATCATGTAAATCTCACTTGCATTCTAATTACAGTCTATTTTTTATTTTTCTTAATAAATTTTTATTTAATAATATTTTGCGATCAACTTTTTGGTCAACTTTTCCACGTCCACTTTCACAGTACCATCTAAACATCGGAAAACACATAACATTTTCAAATCACACTTCCCAATAATATCCAAACACCGAAAAATTTACTAATCAATTCTCAAGTTACAAAGGGAGCTATTACCACTTCCTCCCTTCTTTACTTTCACCGTTAACCAGATAGGCCCTAAGTGTTTGTAACGCCCCGATCCCGAAGGTACGGGGACGTTATGGCGACGTACATACGCGAGGTGAAAACACACTCACGAGTACGTTAAGCCTCAGTACAGGACAGGGCCTCCATATACACAAGAGTTCCAGCAGAAAATAAATACAAGAATACTGCAGAAAGGGGTTAGTGATCATAACAGATAGAAATACAGAAATAAATAAGATAATAGAAACAAATCACAAAGATACCTATGAATGGGCTCGATGATGAGTCTCCTATGGGAATCCAATGACCTATCTAACAAAACGATAACTCGGATCTCCAACCTGGGCACGCAAACCCAGGGTCGTCAGAAAGCGACCTAGTGAGTGGTAAAATGAAGGAGGCAGTAATATATACAATAGTAATACAAGAACGATACTAATATATAATACATGATGTTGTCTAGTGATACCATATAATAAGTATATCATAAGCAGTAGAAATATATATAATCATGTCAGTTTTTTAATATCATCACTACCTAGCCGGTTATCATCAGGTCATGGCTATAGTCGTATTCAGTTGATATAATAAATAGTGTTGTCTAGTGGTGATGTGATAGAAATGACCATGTTAGTGGTGACGTGATGGAAATGAACATGTAGATGAGTATGCAACATAATCATCCTACTGTGTTGTGCCTAGGCAGCATATAGACAATGCAAAACAGAATATAAGTAATGCAAAGTATACATGTACATGAGTAGTACGCCACCTCAGAAAGTATAGCATGAAACAGGTAAAGTAACAACGCATACATGTAACATGATAGCGGAATAAATGATCAAGAACAGTAACAAGTACATCTAAACAATAGTAGACATGTATCAGGCAAGTCATGTATTTATACAATAGTAGCAATCAGTTCCACCTGGTATTTTAATCAATCTCTTCCAGTGTCCCATACCACCGGCAGTTCATACTGGAGCCCGCACTCCAGTCGAACCCATCCGGACATGGCATACGGGTACCATTATCCAAACGAGAGTGACCAAATAACAAGTGTTCCCGACGTCACTACTATGTATACTGTTTTGTTATGTTACTTGGAAACCAAATGGTCGAAGAGCTCTTATCAGGTAGGTGTATCCCGTGCATACCCGGGATCACGGCCTTAAACAAACCCCTGGCTGCTGAGACCAGGGCCCTCCGCTAAGAGGGGAGCATGAATCAAGTAACGAGAGCTCATGGAGCAATTGGTAGGTAGCACTACCGTCCCCTGCAGTGGGACTAACAATATGGATCAGTACATCACCCGATAAGATCTAATCAACCGTCAAGTCTCCCCCATCCCCAAGTTATCTTTATGATCTGATATTACAAGAACGAATACAGTACATGATACATGTAACATGATAACAGGACCTGGACCTGAGCTCTGTTGATAGCATAGAACAATATAACCGGAAACGGGAACAATATAACGGGAAACGGGAACAATAGATGTGGGAGTCCACATGTCGCATATCAACAGCTCATGTCCAGTAACGGTGGTAGCCATATCAGTAACAGGAAACAATATATCAACAGCATTCATGTCCAGTAACGGGAATATCAATATCAGTAACGGGAAATAATCATGTAACGGGGTTACAGGATGGGCTACTCATGTAGCAATAATCCATGTAATATAAACAGTGTGCAATATAACGGGAATCCAGGAATATCCATGTAGCAATACCATAAACCATGATCCATGCAAATGGAATACATAGATAATGAATGCATGTAGTCCGGTGAGTACAAATAACAGTAGGGTCAGACATGCACAGAGTATACGTATAGCGGTATCCCGCGTACTAGCGTATCCGTATATCCGTAGTTCACTAACATGCAGTAAGAATGTCATGATTGTCAATACGTATGTAAGGGTGAGGCATGTACAAGGGGTATCATGAAATAATGGTTTCTAGTGCGTTCAGTGCATTAGACTGTCTATGGGACGGTGATACTAGCACATGAAATATCAGTGTCACGTATCCATGAAACAGTGGTCATGAACCTGAAATGATAGTGTCATGTGTAGTGTATCAAAGGTTGACATGCAATCACTGGTCGAGTGTATCGGTGGGTCTGTAATGGTGACAGTGTCATAGTGACAGTATACACGTAGCAGTAACGAAGTGACAATGTCCAGTGATGAGATAAATGTAACTAAACCACGTGAAATAGATATAATCATCTATTACTTATATTTTATAAACTTCTCTATAATGAAATATCTTTTAATTACCATTTATAGTGCTTTACCCCTATCTACGAGTTATTGACTAAAGCAATCACTCAATTTAACATAAATAAATATAATTTATAAAATGAAAACACTCACAAACTAGCCATAGAAAGGTAGTTCTCTTTCCCACGATCGCAACGGATCCAGAATCATTCCAATCGGAGTCCGGATGCTCCTGATATCGCTCGAAAACCAAAACCGATATAAAAGGTTAGATATGTAATAACTGCAAATATTCAGGGGGCTATTTGTAATTTTTCAGGGGCCCCAAAATAATTTCTAATTCTACAAGGGCTAATATGAAATTTTACCTTTA
Source organism: Agave tequilana (assembly GCA_038442645.1). Lineage (NCBI taxonomy): Eukaryota > Viridiplantae > Streptophyta > Magnoliopsida > Asparagales > Asparagaceae > Agave > Agave tequilana. Next base: position 88,843 of record JAVJIF010010456.1, on the reverse strand, counting down.
ACGGGTCGGGTTTGGGTGCAAACGGGTCGGGTTTGGGTTAAACCCAAAACCCAAACCCATTTGGGTTCTTCCCTCAAGCACATGGCGGCGGCAGCAGCAGCTGCTGCCTCTGCCCGCGGCTGCTGCGGCCGGCCGCGGCCACCGCCGCCCAGCCGCGCGGTGGAGCGGCTGTCTCCCCGGCGCCGGCGCCGGGGAGACGGTGCTCCGGCACCGCTCCGGCCGGTCAATCAACGGGGAAAAGAGAGAGAGATGGGGGAGGGCTAGTGCTTCCCCCCTCCCCCACAGCCGGCCCTACCGCCGCCGGCCTATGGCGCCGCCGGCGCCCGGCCGCCGGTCAGGCCGCCGGGGAAGAGAGAGGGAGAGAGAGGGGAAAGAAGGGGAGAGAGAGTGAGTATGTGAGTGAGAGAGAGAAAACAGGAGGGCCAAGGGCTGGCCGACGGCCAGCCGGCCTTGCCGGCGAGGCTCCGCCCGCCCAGGCCGGCGGTCGCTCGGGTAATAGGGGGGAGAGAGAGAGGGAGAGGGGTTTTTAAAGGGGGTGAATGGCGGTGGGTTGAATGGCGGTGGGGGGAAATTTCCAGAGAAAGGGAGAAGAGAAAGGAAAAGAATGGGAAAGAAAAGATTAAAATAATAATAATAATATTTTAATGTTATTATATTGGCCCAATATTCGACCAGCTCCGAACAGTATCCAAAAATTACAGAAAATAGGAAATATTATCCTGAGACGGAATATGAGAACGGTTTGCAGAAATTCAATCCGGTTTGTAAATTAAAAATCTTAGAAGATGTCGCCGGTACGGGGCGACACCGGTTTGGCCGGATTTTTTATAAATTCGGAAAAATCTCCCAAAATACCCTAAGGTAGGTAATATGATTCTAAGACACATGGTGAAAGCGGATTCTCAAAATTCTACTCCATTTGTGAAATAAAAATCGTAAAGCTGGTTATCGGTATCGGTCGACACCGACTACGGAGATTTTCCAAAATAATCCAGAAAAATTTCAGAAAATCTGAAAAAAATCTAAATTATTAGAAAATAATTTTTGAAACTAAAATCAGCTCAATCGGACTACAACGGAGGTCAAATCAATATTAAACGTCGTATCGCGTACTGATACGGTGATACGTATATCAGGGATCAGGGGGTTACATTTCTCCCCACCGTACAAAAAATTTCGTCCTCGAAATTTCAAATCAGGTGTGAGAACAATATTTTCAACCCCAAAGCCGAAATGTTACGGGTCCACGACACTTCCGCTGCGCACTCTGATGTCTATAAGGAACTCAGGATGGAGAAGTCGTGTAGTGAACTAACACTAACGGATTGAAAGCAATAAGAGGCAAAGATAACGAGGAGGAAATCGGGTATTCTAGTTGACAACTATCGGTAAGGAATACAAAGGAGTCAAGGAATGAATGGGCAATGTCATGGTATTCTTGTCTTCGCTGGAATTCCCAAATTCAGATACAGACAAGTTTGAATCTGAATCTGCTTGTACTGTTGGTAAGAGCCCAAGTATGGACCCAGGTGGTTACCCACACCAGGTGTGAACCTAAGCTCTGATACCACTATGTAACGCCCCGATCCCGCAGGTACGGGGACGTTATGGCGACGTGTAACCCCCTGATCCCCGGTGTACGTATCACAGTATCCGTATGCGATACGACGTACAAAAATTGATTTGACCTCCGTAGTAGTCCGATTGAGTTGATTTCAGTTTTAAAAATTATTTTCTAATATTCTAGATTTTTCAGGATTTTCTGGAATTTTTCTGGATTATTTTGAAAAATCTCCGTAGTCGGTGTCGACCGATGCCGATAACCGACTTTACGATTTTTATTTCACGAACGGAGTTGGCTTTTGAGAATTCACTTTCACTGGATGTCTTAGAATCACATGAGCTACATTTGGGTATTTTTGGGGATTTTTCTGAATTTATCAAAAATCCGGCAAAACCGGTGTCGCCCAGTATCGGCGATAGCTTCCGGATTTTTAATATGCAAACCGGATTGAGTTTCTGCAAACCGTCTTCATTTTAAGTCTCAGGATAATATTTCCTTTTCTGTAATTTTTGGGCACCGTTCGGAGCTTGTCGAATATCGGGCCAATATTATAATATTAAAATATTAATTTTTAATCTTTTTCTTTTCCTTTCTTTTCCTTTCTCTTCTTCTCTTCTCTGGCGGTTCTAGCGCCTTCCTCCCACCGCCTTCCCTTCTCCCTCTCTCTATTTCTCTCACCCTCTCTCTAATTAGAGAGACTAATCCCTCTCTCTCTCTATCTCACATTTTCTCTCTCCACTTCCCTCCCAAGACTCTCTCTCTCTCACCCATATGTTTTCTCTCCATGGCCGATCTCCACCCACCGCCGGTTCCACCTCCGGCGACCTCGGCCAAGCGCCGGAGGCGCCGCCGTCTGGGGCGCTGCCGCGCCCCAGCCGCTGCCGGTGGCGCCGCCGCTCTGGGGCGCTGCCGCGCCCCAGCCGCTGCCGGTGGCGCGCGCCCCGGCCGCGCCACCGCGGCCACCTCTCCCCTCTTCTTCTTCTTCTTCTTCTTCTCCTTTTTCTTTTCTTTTTCTTCCCTATTTTGCAGCAGTCTCTCTCTCTCTCTCTCTCTCTTTTCTCTTTCTCTCTCTCTCTTTTCACCCTCACTCTGTCCGACCCACCGCCGCCGGCAGCTGCACTGGCTGGCCGGCCACCCAAGATCACAGCAGCAGCAATAGCTGCTGCTGTTGCTCCTCTTTATCTCCTTAATGGGTTTGGGTTGGAACCCAAACCCATTAACCCATTTTTTTGAGTTAAGGGTTAAACCCAAAACCCACTTGGGTAAACCCGATAACCCGTACCCATTTGACTTAAGTTAACGGGTATTGTAACGCCCCGATCCCGTAAGTACGGGGACGTTATGGCGACGTACATACGCGAGGTGAATACACGCTCACGCGTACGTTAAGCCTCAGTACAATACATTACCTCTATATAGTCATGAGGTCCAGCATGAAATAAGTACAAGAATACCTGCAGAAATAGGTCAGCGATCATAACAAATATGAAAAATAGGGACAGATAATATAACAGAAATAAATGCCCAAGATACCTATGAATAGGCCAGATGAGGAATATCCTATGTCACGCCAAGGTACTCTCTGCTACTCCGAGAACTCAGATCTCCAATCTGGGCACGCAAACCCAGGGTCGTCAGAAAGCGACCTAGTGAGTGGTAAAATGAAGGAGGAGGTAGTAATATATACATAATAATACAAGCACGATACTAATATATATACATGGTGTGGTACAAGTGATATTATATCATAAGCATATAGGAAGTAGTGGAAATATATAAACTACCTAGCCGGTTATCATCAGGTCAGAGTTAGAGTTATAGTCGGGTCCAGTTTATATAATAAATAATGTTATCTAGTGGTGACGAGTCTACATGCTAGTGGTGATGTGATAACAGTGGTGATGTGATAACAGTGAACATGCAGATGGGCATATGCTACCTAACCAGTATACTGTGTGGTGCATAGACAGTAATGATGTATGCAAGGTATATAGCGAATAGAATATATACTCATATGCATGAATAGAATGCCACCACAGAAAATGTAACGTGTACCAGGTAAAGAAACAAGTATACATGTAATATGATATCAGATCAATAATCAGGAACAGTAATTAATAAACACGTATCAGGTACAGAACAGTAACAAGTAGTAACCATGTATCAGGCATGTCATGTGATTTATACAATAGTAGCGATCAGTACCGCCTGCTATTTTAATTACTCTCTTCCAGTGTCTCATACCACTGGCGGTTCATACTGAAGCCCGCACCCCAGTCGAACCCATCCGGACATGGCCTACGGGTACCATTATCCAAACGAGAGAGCAACCAAATAACAAGTGTTCCCGACGTCACTATTGTGTATACTGTTTTATTATGTTAATTGGAAACCCGTGGTCGAAGAGTTCTTATCGGGTGGATGTATCCCGTGCATACCCGGGATCACGGCCTTAAACAAGCCCCTGGCTGCCAGGACCAGGGCCCTCCGCTAAGAGGGGAGCATGAATCAAGTAACAAGAGCTCATGGAGCAATTGGTAGGCAGCCCTCCTACCGTCCCCTGCAGTGGGAAAACAATATGGATCCAGTACATCACCCGATAAGATCTAATCAACCATCAAGTCTCCCCCATACCCACGTTAGCTTTATAATCTGTTATATCAAGTATACAATGTAACAAGAATAACTACTGTACATGATACGGGTAACATGATAACTGGACCTGAGCTCTGTTGATAGCGTAGAACAATATAACGAGAATCAGGGACAATATAATCTGAACAATATCACGAGAACAATGTAACAAGAACAATAGATGTGGGATTCCACATATCGCATATCAACAGCTCTCATGTCCAGTATCGGGAAATCCATATCAGTAACAAGAACCAATCATATCTCATGAATACGGAAACATGGAACAATAATACATGTAATAATCATGGTGATCCATATATCAAGAAGATAGAAACAACACAGGTATGTGCAACTGTAATATGTAAGCATGATATGAATGTGTATGATGATCAGGCTAATATGAAATGCAGTAGCCCGTGTAGTGATATGCCGAGAATCCATGTAACGAGGATAACAATACATTACATAACGGTATTTTGTGAAATGGTGTACATGAATACGAACGGGAGACGTGTCATCGTAACTGTGCAATATGTACAAGTACTACCTGTGGGCAGTGTCTAATATCATGTACAGTGAACTACAGTATCTGTGTAGCCATAAATCTGCGTAGTACTAATATATGTAGGAACAGTGTCTAGCATGCATGCCTAGTAACAGTGTGGTGTTATAGCGTATCGGTGGATCAATATAAATGTAACGTAACTGTGATACAATACATGTGATAATCATGTCCAAGCAGATGGTGAAATAGTGGCTCGAGTATCAGTGCCTGTGCAGGTATGATGACTGTGTTCGAGTTGTCTATGTCTGTATGTCTTGTTACTATGATTACCTCATCTCATTAACTAACTAGTTATCAGGTTTTATTATGCCTTAATTGCAGGGACTACAATAATTATCATGATTTATCGATAATCATATTTTATTCTTAATTAGGCAACCAATCAAGATATTAATCATGATAAAATATAATTTATAAAAAGAAAACACTCACAAACTGTCCATAGGACTGTAGCTCTCTTCCCCACGATCGCAACGGATCCAGAATCGCCCGAATCGGAGTCCGGATGCTCCAGATATCGCCCGAATACTAAATCAGAACAAATAGGGTTAAATACGTAATAAAAATATTTAAATGTAATTAATAAAATGTTACAGGGGGTTTTATGTAAATATACCTGTAATGGGTTGTGGACGCGGGTTGGGCTCTTAACGGGTAGGGTTCAGATCCATAACCCAAACCCAATTAACTTAAGGTTAACGGTTTAATGGGTAACGGGTTTTTGGGTTTATAAATTAACCCAAGAATGGGTTAATGGGTTTGGGTTCTAACCCAAACCCACCCACAAAGGGGAACAGAGGAGGAGCAGCAGCAGCTTGTGCTGCTGCTAGGCTATTGCGCGGCCGGCCAGCCCAGCTGGCCGGCGGCGCCGGCCAGCCTGCCGGCGGCGGTGCAGGCCCCAAGGGAGAGTGAGAGATGAAGCTAGAGAGAGAGGGACATGGGGTTGGGTTACAGCAAAAGAAGAAGAAGAAGAAAGAGAAGAAGAAGAAGAGTGGAAAAGAAGAGAAGGGGCGGCGGCTTGGCTGGGGGCGCGGCCGCCGGCCGCGGCCGCCGGCGGTGCGTGGCCAGGGGAAAGCACGGCGGTGGCGCGCCGGCCACCGCCCGGGAGCATGGGTTGATTTCTCTGGACGGAAGAGAGATGAGAGAGAGAATGTGATAGAGAGAATTAGGAGTGAGAGAGTTTTGGGGGAGAGAGAGAGATTGGTTGTGTGAATGAGAGAGGGGGAGAGAGGGGGAGATTTTTAAATTAGGGGGAGAGAGAAGAGGCGGTGGGGTGAACAGTAGGGCGGTGGCGTGGAGTTCGCTGGAAGAAAGAAGAAAGAAAGAAAAGAAATGAAAGAAAAATAGAAAATTAATATTTTATTATTATTAAATTGGCCCCATAATCGACTAGCTCCGAACGGTACCCAAAATTTACAGAAAATAGAAAATATTATCCTGAGACTTAAAATGAAGACGGTTTATCGAAACTCAATCCGGTTTGCAAATTAAAAATCCCAGAAGCTGTCGTTGATACGGGCGACACCGGTTTGGCCGGATTTTTCATAAATTCAGAAAATTCCCAAAAATACCTAAACGTAGAGAACACGATTCTAAGGCACATGGTGAAAGCGGATTCTCAGAATTCAACTCCGTTTGTGAAATAAAAATCGAAAGGCCGGTTATCGGTATCGGTCGACACCGACAACGGAAATTTTCCAAAATAATCCAGAAAAATTCCAGAAAATCCTGAAAATTCTAAAATATTAGAAAATAATTTTTGAAATGGAAATCAACTCAATCGGACTACCACTGAGGTCAAATCAATTTTGTACGTCGTATCGCGTACCGATACTGTAATACGTACACCGGGGATCAGGGGGTTACATTTCTCCCCACCTTATAAAAATTGCGTCCTCGCAATTTCTATTCAGGTGTGAGAACAAGATTTCCAACTCCAAAGCCTAAAGGTTACGAGTCCACGACACTTCCGCTGCGCACTCTGCTATCTATAAGGAACTCGGGACGAAGAAATCTGATAGTGACTGAATACTAACAGATTGGAAGCAAGGAAATCTGGAAGTGAACGCATACTAACAGATTGGAAGCAAGAAGATGAAACGAAAGCAAGGAGGAAGTCAGATAGTCTAGTTGATAACTGGAAGGAAGGAATGGATACAAACGAGTCAAGGAATGAATTGTCAAGGTCATGGTATTCTTGTACTCGTTGCTGGAATCCCCATTCAGAGACAGATAAGCTTGTATCTGACTCTTATTGTACTGTTGGCAAGAGCCCGAGTATGGACCCAGGTGGTTACCCATACCAGGTGTGAACCTAAGCTCTGATACCACTTTGTAACGCCCCGATCCCGTAAGTACGGGGACGTTATGGCGACGTACATACGCGAGGTGAATACACGCTCACGCGTACGTTAAGCCTCAGTACAATACATTACCTCTATATAGTCATGAGGTCCAGCATGAAATAAGTACAAGAATACCTGCAGAAATAGGTCAGCGATCATAACAAATATGAAAAATAGGGACAGATAATATAACAGAAATAAATGCCCAAGATACCTATGAATAGGCCAGATGAGGAATATCCTATGTCACGCCAAGGTACTCTCTGCTACTCCGAGAACTCAGATCTCCAATCTGGGCACGCAAACCCAGGGTCGTCAGAAAGCGACCTAGTGAGTGGTAAAATGAAGGAGGAGGTAGTAATATATACATAATAATACAAGCACGATACTAATATATATACATGGTGTGGTACAAGTGATATTATATCATAAGCATATAGGAAGTAGTGGAAATATATAAACTACCTAGCCGGTTATCATCAGGTCAGAGTTATAGTCGGGTCCAGTTTATATAATAAATAATGTTATCTAGTGGTGACGAGTCTACATGCTAGTGGTGATGTGATAACAGTGGTGATGTGATAACAGTGAACATGCAGATGGGCATATGCTACCTAACCAGTATACTGTGTGGTGCATAGACAGTAATGATGTATGCAAGGTATATAGCGAATAGAATATATACTCATATGCATGAATAGAATGCCACCACAGAAAATGTAACGTGTACCAGGTAAAGAAACAAGTATACATGTAATATGATATCAGATCAATAATCAGGAACAGTAATTAATAAACACGTATCAGGTACAGAACAGTAACAAGTAGTAACCATGTATCAGGCATGTCATGTGATTTATACAATAGTAGCGATCAGTACCGCCTGCTATTTTAATTACTCTCTTCCAGTGTCTCATACCACTGGCGGTTCATACTGAAGCCCGCACCCCAGTCGAACCCATCCGGACATGGCCTACGGGTACCATTATCCAAACGAGAGAGCAACCAAATAACAAGTGTTCCCGACGTCACTATTGTGTATACTGTTTTATTATGTTAATTGGAAACCCGTGGTCGAAGAGTTCTTATCGGGTGGATGTATCCCGTGCATACCCGGGATCACGGCCTTAAACAAGCCCCTGGCTGCCAGGACCAGGGCCCTCCGCTAAGAGGGGAGCATGAATCAAGTAACAAGAGCTCATGGAGCAATTGGTAGGCAGCCCTCCTACCGTCCCCTGCAGTGGGAAAACAATATGGATCCAGTACATCACCCGATAAGATCTAATCAACCATCAAGTCTCCCCCATACCCACGTTAGCTTTATAATCTGTTATATCAAGTATACAATGTAACAAGAATAACTACTGTACATGATACGGGTAACATGATAACTGGACCTGAGCTCTGTTGATAGCGTAGAACAATATAACGAGAATCAGGGACAATATAATCTGAACAATATCACGAGAACAATGTAACAAGAACAATAGATGTGGGATTCCACATATCGCATATCAACAGCTCTCATGTCCAGTATCGGGAAATCCATATCAGTAACAAGAACCAATCATATCTCATGAATACGGAAACATGGAACAATAATACATGTAATAATCATGGTGATCCATATATCAAGAAGATAGAAACAACACAGGTATGTGCAACTGTAATATGTAAGCATGATATGAATGTGTATGATGATCAGGCTAATATGAAATGCAGTAGCCCGTGTAGTGATATGCCGAGAATCCATGTAACGAGGATAACAATACATTACATAACGGTATTTTGTGAAATGGTGTACATGAATACGAACGGGAGACGTGTCATCGTAACTGTGCAATATGTACAAGTACTACCTGTGGGCAGTGTCTAATATCATGTACAGTGAACTACAGTATCTGTGTAGCCATAAATCTGCGTAGTACTAATATATGTAGGAACAGTGTCTAGCATGCATGCCTAGTAACAGTGTGGTGTTATAGCGTATCGGTGGATCAATATAAATGTAACGTAACTGTGATACAATACATGTGATAATCATGTCCAAGCAGATGGTGAAATAGTGGCTCGAGTATCAGTGCCTGTGCAGGTATGATGACTGTGTTCGAGTTGTCTATGTCTGTATGTCTTGTTACTATGATTACCTCATCTCATTAACTAACTAGTTATCAGGTTTTATTATGCCTTAATTGCAGGGACTACAATAATTATCATGATTTATCGATAATCATATTTTATTCTTAATTAGGCAACCAATCAAGATATTAATCATGATAAAATATAATTTATAAAAAGAAAACACTCACAAACTGTCCATAGGACTGTAGCTCTCTTCCCCACGATCGCAACGGATCCAGAATCGCCCGAATCGGAGTCCGGATGCTCCAGATATCGCCCGAATACTAAATCAGAACAAATAGGGTTAAATACGTAATAAAAATATTTAAATGTAATTAATAAAATGTTACGGGGTTTTATGTAAATATACCTGTAATGGGTTGTGGACGCGGGTTGGGCTCTTAACGGGTAGGGTTCAGATCCATAACCCAAACCCAATTAACTTAAGGTTAACGGTTAATGGGTAACGGGTTTTTGGGTTTATAAATTAACCCAAGAATGGGTTAATGGGTTGGGTTCTAACCCAAACCCACCCACAAAGGGGAACAGAGGAGGAGCAGCAGCAGCTTGTGCTGCTGCTAGGCTATTGCGCGGCCGGCCAGCCCAGCTGGCCGGCGGCGCCGGCCAGCCTGCCGGCGGCGGTGCAGGCCCCAAGGGAGAGTGAGAGATGAAGCTAGAGAGAGAGGGACATGGGGTTGGGTTACAGCAAAAGAAGAAGAAGAAGAAAGAGAAGAAGAAGAAGAGTGGGAAAAGAAGAGAAGGGGCGGCGGCTTGGCTGGGGGCGCGGCCGCCGGCCGCGGCCGCCGGCGGTGCGTGGCCAGGGGAAAGCACGGCGGTGGCGCGCCGGCCACCGCCCGGGAGCATGGGTTGATTTCTCTGGACGGAAGAGAGATGAGAGAGAGAATGTGATAGAGAGAATTAGGAGTGAGAGAGTTTGGGGGAGAGAGAGAGATTGGTTGTGTGAATGAGAGAGGGGGAGAGAGGGGGAGATTTTTAAATTAGGGGGAGAGAGAAGAGGCGGTGGGGTGAACAGTAGGGCGGTGGCGTGGAGTTCGCTGGGAAGAAAGAAGAAAGAAAGAAAAGAAATGAAAAGAAAAATAGAAAATTAATATTTTATTATTATTAAATTGGCCCCATAATCGACTAGCTCCGAACGGTACCCAAAATTTACAGAAAATAGAAAATATTATCCTGAGACTTAAAATGAAGACGGTTTATCGAAACTCAATCCGGTTTGCAAATTAAAAATCCCAGAAGCTGTCGTTGATACGGGCGACACCGGTTTGGCCGGATTTTTCATAAATTCAGAAAATTCCCCAAAAATACCTAAACGTAGAGAACACGATTCTAAGGCACATGGTGAAAGCGGATTCTCAGAATTCAACTCCGTTTGTGAAATAAAAATCGAAAGGCCGGTTATCGGTATCGGTCGACACCGACAACGGAAATTTTCCAAAATAATCCAGAAAAATTCCAGAAAATCCTGAAAATTCTAAAATATTAGAAAATAATTTTGAAATGGAAATCAACTCAATCGGACTACCACTGAGGTCAAATCAATTTTGTACGTCGTATCGCGTACCGATACTGTAATACGTACACCGGGGATCAGGGGGTTACAGGTATGGGTTGTGGATCTGAACCCGACCCGTTAAATACCAAACCCGCATCCGAAACCCGTTACAGGTAATTTTGCATAAAACCCCGGCTACTTTTTAGTATTTGCATTTATTATTTTTATTTACATATTTAACCCTATTTGTTATGATTTAGTGTTCGGGCGATAACTAGAGCATCCGGACTCCGATTCGGGCGATTCTGGATCCGTTGCGATCGTGGGAACGAGAGCTACAGCCCTGTAGCCAGTTTGTGAGTGTTTTTATTTTATATATTATCTTTTATCATGTTTAGGGATATGAAGTAATTGCTTTCTATGACAAATCATGATTATGAATAAAATACGGTAATTATTAATTATTAACTGGTAATGATTAGACATGCATTGTAATATGAATAACCAAGAATATTGTTAGGTATTTCCTGATTTAGAATGCAGATAAGGAGGTAATTATAATACCAATAAATACTGGCACCAATAAATACTGGCAGAGACAACTCGGACACGGTCATCATACCTGCACAGCCACTGACACTCGGACCACTAGTTCACCATATGTTTGAACACTATTATGTCTTGTATCACAGTTAGATAACTATCGTCACATAGATACTGAGCCACGGTATCAGATCACACTACACTGTCACGAGATATGACTGCAGGACACCGGTATTGCATGCACCGGGATCATCATTACACGGACACTGGACATGGGATTATATGATACACTGATCACTGTTATTACATGTCCTATCACAGAGATATTACACGGATTATTGCTACACATAGATGTTTTCATTAGTACACAAATATACCAATGCACGGACTACCGTATGTCATATTATTGGTTGTTATCATCGTTATATGGATTCTCGGCATATCACTGTTATACATGCATGTGGGCTTTCTTTATTCTTGTCATATGGATTTCCGTTCATACTACATGTATTATTGTTCCATGGTACCATAGTCATGTTATATGATTGTTTCCTGTTACTGATATGGATATCCCCGTTACTGGACATGAGAGCTGTTGATATGCGATATGTGGAATTCCACATCTACTGTTCCCGTTTCCCGTTATATAGTTCCCGCCATATTGTTCCCGATTCCCGTTATATTGTTCTACGCTATCAACAGAGCTCTGGTCCAGTTACCATGTTACCCGTATCATGTACAGTAGTTGTCCTTGTCACATTGTAGACTGGACATATCAGATAATAATGATAACTTGGGTATGGGGGAGACTTGACGGTTGATTAGATCTTATCGGGTGATGTACTGGATCCATATTGTTAGTCCCACTGCAGGGGACGGTAGTGCTACCTACCACTAGCTCCATGAGCTCCCGTTACTTGATTCGTGCTCCCCTCTTAGCGGAGGGCCCTGGTCTCAGCAGCCAGGGGTCCGTTTAAGGCCGTGATCCCGGGTATGCACGGGATACACCTACCCGATAAGAACTCCTCGACCATGAGTTTCCAATTAACATAATAAAACAGTATACACAGTAGTGACGTCGGGAACACTTGTTATTTGGTCACTCTTTCGTTTGGATAATGGTACCCGTAGGCCATGTCCGGATGGGTTCGACTAGAGTGCGGGCTCCAGTATGAACTGCCAGTGGTATGGGACACTGGAAGAGATTGATTAAAATATCAGGTGGTACTGATTGCTACTATTGTATAAATCACATGACTTTGACATGACTTGCCTGATGCCTGTATGCTAGTGTGTTACTGTTCATGATACTATCCTGTTACCTGTATACTTGTTACTTTCCTGGTACATGTTACATTGTCTGTAGTGGCACACTACGCATGTTCTGCATTGCATATATTATACTTTCTGTATAGCAGACATCATTACTGTATCTACACCACACCGTATAGTGATTATATTGCATATGCCCACCTGCATGTTCATTTACATCACTGCATATTCATTTCTATCACGTCACCATTTATTCGATAAACTGGACATGCCTATAAACATGACCCGATGTTAACCGGCTAGGTAGTGATGGTAGACGACATGTTTATCTCTTTGCACTGCTTTCCTGTTTATCTATTTCTACTGTTTATATATCCTTATTATATGGTATCACTAGTCCAACCTTATGTACTATATATTATTATCGTGCTTGTATTACTATTGTATATATTACTACCTCCTTCATTTTACCACTCACTAGGTCGCTTTCTGACGACCCTGGGTTTGCGTGCCCAGATTTGGAGATCCGCGTACCGTAGTACTCGAGAGTGTCTTGACGTCACATAGGAGAGTCCTCATCGGGACTATTCATAGGTACCTTGGGCATTCATTTCTGTTATCTTATTTGTTCCCATTTTTCATATCTGTTATGATCGCTGATCTCTTTCTGCAGGTATTCTTGTACTGCTTTTATGCTGGACCTCATGTCTCTATGGAGGGTATGTACTGTATTGAGGCTTAGCGTACGTACGTGGGGTTTTTCGCCTTGCGTATGTACGTCGCCATAACGTCCCCGTACCTGCGGGATCGGGGCGTTACACGACGTACATACGCGAGGTGAAAACACACTCACGAGTACGTTAAGCCTCAGTATAGGACAGGGCCTCCATATACACAAGAGTTCCAGCAGGAAATAAGTACAAGAATACCTGCAGAAAGGGGTTAGTGATCATAACAGATAGAAATACAGGAATAAATAAGATAACAGAAACAAATTACAAAGATACCTATGAATGGGCTCGATGATGAGTCTCCTATGGGAATCCAATGACCTATCTGACAAAACGATAACTCGGATCTCCAACCTGGGCACGCAAACCCAAAGTCGTCAGAAAGCGACCTAGTGAGTGGTAAAATGAAAGAGGCAGTAATATATACAACAGTAATACAAGCACGATACTAATATATAATACATGATGTTGTCTAGTGATACCATATAATAAGTATATCATAAGCAGTAGAAATATATATAATCATGTCAGTTTTTTAATATCATCACTACCTAACCGGTTATCATCAGGTCATGGCTATAGTCGTATCCAGTTGATATAATAAATAGTGTTGTCTAGTGGTGATGTGATAGAAATGACCATGTTAGTGGTGACGTGATGGAAATGAACATGTAGATGAGTATGCAACATAATCATCCTACTGTGTTGTGCCTAGGCAGCATATAGATAATGCAAAACAGAATATAAGCAATGCAAAGTATACATGTACATGAGTAGTACGCCACCTCAGAAAGTATAACATGAAACAGGTAAAGTAACAACGCATACATGTAACATGATAGCGGAATAAATGATCAAGAACAGTAACAAGTACATCTAAACAATAGTAGACATGTATCAGGCAAGTCATGTTATTTATACAATAGTAGCAATCAGTTCCACCTGGTATTTTAATCAATCTCTTCCAGTGTCCCATACTACTGGCAGTTCATACTGGAGCCCGCACTCCAGTCGAACCCATCCGGACATGGCATACGGGTACCATTATCCAAACGAGAGAATGATCAAATAACAAGTGTTCCCGACGTCACTACTATGTGTACTGTTTTGTTATGTTACTTGGAAACCAAATGGTCAAAGAGCTCTTATCGGGTAGGTGTATCCCGTGCATACCCGGGATCACGGCCTTAAACAAACCCCTGGCTGCTGAGACCAGGGCCCTCCGCTAAGAGGGGAGCATGAATCAAGTAACGAGAGCTCATGGAGCAATTGGTAGGTAGCACTACCGTCCCCTGCAGTGGGACTAACAATATGGATCCAGTACATCACCCGATAAGATCTAATCAACCGTCAAGTCTCCCCCATCCCCAAGTTATCTTTATGATATGATATTACAAGAACAAATACAGTACATGATACATGTAACATGATAACAGGACCTGGACCTGAGCTCTGTTGATAGCATAGAACAATATAACCGGAAACGGGAACAATATAACGGGAAACGGGAACAATAGATGTGGGAGTCCACATGTCGCATATCAACAGCTCTCATGTCCAGTAACGGTGGTAGCCATATCAGTAACAGGAAACAATATATCAACAACATTCATGTCCAGTAACGGGAATATCAATATCAGTAACGGGAAATAATCATGTAACGGGGTTACAGGATGGGCTACTCATGTAACAATAATCCATGTAATATAAACAGTGTGTAATATAACGGGAATCCAGGAATATCCATGTAGCAATACCATAAACCATGATCCATGCAAATGGAATACATAGATAATGAATGCATGTAGTCCGGTGAGTACAAATAATAGTAGGGTCAGACATGCACAGAGTATCCGTATAGCGGTATCCCGCGTACTAGCGTATCCGTATATCCGTAATTCACGAACATGCAGTAAGAATGTCATGATTGTCAATACGTATGTAAGGGTGAGGCATGTACAAGGGGTATCATGAAATAATGGTTTCTAGTGCGTTCAGTGCATTAGACTGTTTATGGGACGGTGATACTAGCACATGAAATATCAGCGTCGCGTATCCATGGAACAGTGGTCATGAAACTGAAATGATAGTGTCCTGTGTAGTGTATCTAGGTTGACATGCAATCACTGGTCGAGTGTATCGGTGGGTCTGTAATGGTGACAGTGTCATAGTGACAGTATACACGTAGCAGTAACGAAGTGACAATGTCCAATGATGAGATAAATGTAACTAAACCACGTGAAATAGATATAATCATCTATTACTTATATTTTATAAACTTCGCTATAATGAAGTATCTTTTAATTACCATTTATAGTGCTTTACCCCTATCTACGAGTTATTGACTAAAGCAATCACTCAATTTAACATAAATAAATATAATTTATAAAATGAAAACACTCACAAACTAGCCATAGAAATGTAGTTCTCTTTCCCACGATCGCAACGGATCCAGAATCATTCCAATCGGAGTCCGGATGCTCCTGATATCGCTCGAAAACCAAAACCGATATAAAAGGTTAGATATGTAATAACTGCAAATATTCAGGGGGCTATTTGTAATTTTTCAGGGGCCCCAAAGTAATTTCTAATTCTACAAGGGCTAACTTGAAATTTTACCTTTAACGGGTCGGGTTTTGGTGCAAACGGGTCGGGTTTGGGTTAAACCCAAACCCATTTGGGTTTCTTCCCTCAAGCAAATGGCGGCAGCAGCAGCAGCTGCTGCCTCTGCCCGCGGCTGCTGCGGCCGACACGGCCACCGCTGCCCAGCCGCGCGGTGGAGCGGCTGTCTCCCTCTCTCTATCTCTCTCTCTGAATCTCTCAGCCCTACTACAAGATCTAAAAAGAAGAGAAAATACAAGATAAATGAAATGAAGAGCACCTACCTACACTAACCTAAAGCATAGAAAAAATCAGAAAACTACTCCTAAAAATGAAAACTGCTCGTGTTTTGGCCAAATACAGGGGTATATATAGGCATAGGGACCTTCTAGAAGACGAGACGGGGCCACGCGTCGAAAATCGACGCGTGGCCCCACCAAAGGGCCGCGGATCCGCGGCCATACCAGGGACAAAAGTCCCTGGTTTTTGGCAGGGGGTCCCCGTCGCTTCGAGAATGTTCCTGGTATATCCAGTTTCTGGTAATTTCGCCCGAATATTCGTCTGACGTGAGTAAAGGTTTAGGTTCGACATATCTTCTAGATGTTCCTTTGCTTGGCCACCACGAAATCCGGGATTAATTACCATAAAATGGAATTAATTAAGCTCTTATTACTCCTTTACCCTTGAACTCTTGATTTACCTGCAAGAGAGACCAAAACACGGTTTAGACCGACATTTTATTCATAAATCGGTGGGAAGATATAATAATGTAGAATTGTAGACTAATCACACCCACACACTTATCTTTTGCTCTCCCGAGCAAAACAAGAAAAGAAAACTATCCTACAAAGGTTATTACACCACTTTCGCAGGTGACGCGATTGCACTGAGCGTGTGCAATAAGCTGTTAAACCTCTAGGTTACCCCTAGAGGAGGAGTGTTATCTCCTGAGCGTTTTCAGCGGATTGCACCCACAAAATCCATAAAGAAAGAAGACAAATATTAGTATTTTGAAAACGCATTTTGAAAGAGAGACGAGTTAATGAAATATTTTTGCAAAAATATAAGCGATCTAAGGTCATAAGTCCACAAAAAATTATTCTTCCTTAAACTTAGTCTCTATGCAAGATCTTGTCTTCAATTAAGGTAAGAATTCAAAATTGAATTGAATATTTTATCCTTCATAAAACCTAGATAATATGCACATTGTGATAGTGAAAATTTCTGGGATTTCAACTCCAACCTTCAAGCCATTTATATATATATATATATATATATATATTTATTTATTTATTTTCTTTTTTCTTCCCTTAGTTCTCTTAGGCTTTCTAGTTCACTCATGTAGTGAGCTTATAACCGATGACTCCCAAACCAGAAGGTCCTAGGGCACCAGATGAGAAAACATCCCTCGGGTTTAAGGACTCGAGTAAACAAGGCCACAAAACTAAGGGGAATTTATTTGTTTTTTTCTGACCACCGTTAGGCGTAAATAATCATGCTTCTTGAGGCATAATTATCCAGCTTAATAAGTGATGTTTTATTCATATATATTTTTCTTTTTATTTATTTTTTACTTTATGGCATTTTAGGTCTTTGTTTCCATCCCAAAAATGTGTAAGTGTGAAGTGTATACTATCTAAGGCAAAAAATTCAAGATAAAATTATCTCCCCAATTTATCTTACTTAGCCTATAATTTTAAAAAAGATCCATTATTTCGACAGGGTTTAAGATGTCATAGTTAAGGCTTCATTAATTTCTAAGATCATCTTAATTTTCTTAAAAATAGATCAAAACTTTGTCTCTTGTTTCAAAAAGTTTTTAGAGAAAGAGAAAAATTCCTATACAAAAAGGAATATTTCTAAAGTATCCTAAAAGAAGTGTAAAAGAAAGAAAATCTAAAAACTCTATGTTAGTAAACCCTCCCCCACACTTATCTCATGCATTGTCCTCAATGCATCGTGATGTATATATACATGAAACAAATAGAGAGGGAAGGAAAAATCACCTCAAGGTGGTGGTTCCGGTGGTGGTCTGATTGGTCCACGAAATGCAGCCCAATTTAATGTGCGTGGATCCGGAGGAACCCACCAGAGACCTCTAAAATACAACCCACTAGAATGATGTATATATTTATGATTTTTATTAAGAATTTTACCCTATCTAATTTTCAAATTTTCAAAATAATTTCAGAGTCAAATTTATCAAGACCCTTGTCCCAGAATGGAATGATTGATTTGGACTCAGGAAATACAGGAACTAATATCGACTCAGGAAAAAGACTTAAGTCAAGTAAAGGTTCAGGAGTCGAGATTGCTTCAGGAAGTAAGTCCAAATCAAGAAGTTGAAGCTCAAGTCCACATTCATTTCCCCATGATGGAATGTGACTATCTAAAATTGGTGATTCAAGTTCAAGAATGACAGGTATGAGAATCAAAACTGACTCTAAAATGTTGCTCAAATTGGGTAATAAAATAGGAGTCAATATTGATTCAGAAATTTGAACTGGATCACAAATTTGAGGATCAAAGTCACATTCCTTATTGAGTTTAATTTCATAAAAATGAGAACTTGCCAATTTATCAATGGGACTTTCAAAAGTATGAAATTGGTCAAGTTTAATATGATCATCATAAATGATTGGTGATTCAATTTCACAATGGACTGGCACTGGATCTAATACTGACTCGGGAAAATGATTAAAATCAGGTGAAGACACCGGAGTCATAATTGAATCATGAAGTAGAATTGAATCACGTATTTGAGGTTCATGATTATATTCATGCTCAAGTTCAATCTCAGGAAAAGGAGAACTTGCCAAAATGTCAATGGGATTTGAAGTTTGGATAAGTTCAGATGGGTGTGCTGAAATTGAATCGTGGTCTCCAAAAAAACATGATTCCTTGGCTCTAACAGAATGGTTAGTGACATCAGAAATGGTCAAATGATGAGAATGGAGAGGTTTGACCATCATATCTATGTCATGATTATGAGCAATTTGAGCTTGAGTCATGAGTTCAAGCATCTTTTCATAGTTAATTGGTTCATCGTTTTGTTGTGACTGGGCCTGAAAAGATGAAGATTTGTTTTGAAAATTGTGGTGAAATCGTGAGTCCATCAGATTTGATTGTTGTTCGGACTCATGCAAGAATTCCTTACTCGTTCCCCAGGCAGATGGTTGTTTATTATGAGAAGGTGGAACTAAGTAAGATTCTTGAAAATATTGTGGAATTGGGGAGGCCTGTTGGCCCAAAGGCCCATCACTCTAGTTTTGATGATGATCAACTCATGTAGTTATAGTACTAATGATCTTGTGTTTAATTAGTAACAGATTTATGATCAAGATCTTAGTAGGTGCATAGCTTCAACAAAGGATTTGAAGTCAAGTTTTGGAGCTAGCACGGTTTAATCCAAGATCCATTGGATCGTGTTTGGACCAAGTTAAGAAGATGAGAAGGCTTCAAGTGAAGACTTCAAGAAGATGAAGACTTGTGTCTAGATTTGTTTTAGTAAGATTTTGTTTTTAGTTAAAATGTAAAGGATAGAATAGTTGGTGGATTGCTCAAGTATCATAATATACACACACACTCTTGATTTAGTTTGTTTTAGAAAAGATTTCTCTCTTTGGCAAAATATCTTTTTGGTTTTTGGTATTCAAGTTTTATGTTTTAACCAAAACCTTGTTTAGTGCTTAATGTCAAAAACATAGATATTTCACCATGTTTGTGTAGTGGATCATATCCATACACTCTATGCTTTCAAAGTTGTTTAAATATCTTGTTTTTGTTTTTGGTGAAGTTTTGGAAAAACAAATTTTGAAAAATCAAGTTTTGGAAAATACAGTTTTCATTTGAGCCAATATTTTCAACTTACAAAAATAGTTCAAATCATTTGTAACATGCCTTGATTTTGTGCAAGCATGTTTGTTTATCTAAGTATATTGGTAAAACTATTTTTGTAGATTTTCTGTGATTTTATGGGATTTTATGTGAACCAAAAAGACCAAGTTTTTAATCCCTTAACATTGTTTCCTGGCTTCAGTCGGTCGACCGGGACGGTCGACCGCAGCTTGAAGTCGGCCGACCGTCACGGTCGACCGACGTGCACAGACGTGCACGCCAGTTCTGGCAGGAGGGCCGGTCGACCGACCAGGTCGACCGTCCAGAGAGCTCTGCTCTCTGGAAAGGCCCCGGTCGACCGAACGGTTGACCGGACAGAGAGACTTGCTCTCTGTATCCTGGCCTCGGTCGACCGACCGGTCGACCGATGGCTTAACGGTCTGAAATATGACCGTTGGCCGGTCGACCGAGCGGTCAACCGACAGTTCTGTCAGGCCTCCAATGGCTAGTTTTTGGAGCCCTATAAATTGGGCTATTTGGGGCTGTTTTCTCTAAGATTTAAAGAATAGTTTTGGGCTAGTTTTTCCCATTCTTTTCAGTGGTTATATCCACAAGTTTTAGAGCTTCATTTCCAAATCAAAAGAGAGTTTTTATCAAGAGTGTTAAAAGTGATTCTTTGAGTTTTTCCTCCACCATTCTTATCCTTGTTTTCTCACACAACACTTGAGGTATCCATTGCTATATCTACCTATAGGGTTTTGTTGTGAGAGTGTTTATTGGTGATCAAAGTGTTTAGATCACCAAGATATCTTTTCTTATTTCTTTGAGGAGGCGGACATGTGTGTCCGCGGTGTTTAGAGTTCGTGTGTGAACTCTTGTTTGAGGTGCGGCCTCGGCGAGCTTGTGGGGCTTGAGGTGTGTACGGAACTAGGGAGTCCGAGTGCTTGTAGGTGTTGCGGCACCGAGAAGTGATCCATTGGGATTGAGCATAGTGGAAATTCTTCGTGTGTCGAAGGCGGGGATGTAGAGCAAGTGTGCTCGAACCTCGAAACAAATCCCTTGTGTTTGCGATTGCTCACTCTCTCTATCTCTTGTTTATATCTTGCATGCTTAAATTGTGTTCATCTTTATATGCTTGATATACTTGTGTGCTCATATTGATATATTGCTTGGGGATTGTTTACTAACACTTGTATTCAACCAAGAGAGCCAACGCGGCACCTCAACCCTTATCTAGGGGAATCTAGAGGAGTTAGCCCAGAGCCCTTCACAGGGAATTCGGCTACACTCTTGTGTTATACATGGTGTTTAGTTTAAATAGTTTATTTAGGTCATAATAGTTTTTACTTTCGCGTTATTTGGCATTGAGTGACCATTATATTAGCCATCACCTATTCACTCCCCCTCTAGGTGATCCTACAAGGATTGAAATCAGGTGAAGACACCGGAGTTAATTGAATCAGGAAGTAGAATTGAATCACGTATTTGAGGTTCATGATTATATTCATGCTCAAGTTCAATCTCAAGAAAAGGAGAACTTGCCAAAATGTCAATGGGATTTGAAGTTTGGACAAGTTCAGATGGGTGTGCTGAAATTGAATCTTGGTCTCCAAAACAACATGATTCCTTGGCTCTAACAGAATGGTTAGTGAAATCAGAAATGGTCAAAGGATGAGAATGGAGAGGTTTGACCATCATATCTATGTCATGATTATGAGCAATTTGAGTTTGAGTCATGAGTTCAAGCATTTTTTCATAGTTAATTGGTTCATCGTTTTGTTGTGACTGGGCCTGAAAAGATGAAGATTTGTTTTGAAAATTATGGTGAAATCGTGAGTCCATCAGATTTGATTGTTGTTCGGACTCATGCAAGAATTCCTTACTCGTTCCCCAGGCAGATGGTTGTTCATTATGAGAAGGTGGAACTGAGTAAGATTCTTGAAAATATTGTGGAATTGGGGAGGCCAACATTTTATGACGTTATCGCTCGGCCTCTTGTAGATTGGCTTCTATACTCTTTTCTAATTCAGATTTTTCTTCAATGGGAGGTCCAGAAAAAGGAGTATTGGAAGCGAAATCGGGGAATGAATATTGTGTAAATTGTGGACATGGGGGACAAGGAGGTTGAAAATTAAACTCGAGGGAGGTGAATCCCCATTGATTCTGTAACGAGTTGAAATTATTTTAGAAATTATAGTAATAAGAATGTGGGTATGAGTTGTATTGATTCGGATAAGTCCAACCCGGTGTATTTGATTGGTGCATATTGTAAAAAGCCGGGTTGAAATTATCCGAATCGAATGGGGTCGGTGTGAAATATGGATTCATATTCGGATTGAAAGAATTGTTATTGTTGAATTCCATTTCACAAACAATCACAAACAAAAAAGAAAAATCAAACAACAAACAAAAAGAAAAGAAAAAAATCAAAACCAAGCCTAGAGTAGGGTTGACCGAGACCTAGACGAGTCCTAACTGGTCGATTACCCGGGGGAGGTTATTGCTTGAATCCGACCACAAGCTAATCGGCCAGGTAGGGGCAAAATACGGTGGGAGGTATCCGTGCGTAAGCAACGGGCCTTAATTACGCCAAACCACGGTATCTTCGAGGCGTAACCTCTTAATCCCCAACCTTAAACACCGATTTCACAAGAGTAAGATTCAAAACAAGTTCCACCATCGGTCAATCTCTCAATGAGTTCGAGATGTCCCTTGGGGCCAACGTCTATCAATTTTTATTAGGGCTTGGGTTGTGTGAGTGGGGAGGTGATTTTTGGGCTAAGGAATGGTGATGAAATTCCCACCTTATCTTGTATTGGGTTATGCCCTTAAGTTTAATTTGTGCAAGTGTGCAATATAAACAAGAGTATAACACAAAGCGATAAATCACCCACGTATTTGTCCTATGCTATATGCAATGCCATATGTACACCTCAATCCAGATCACAACAATAGAACAAAATATAATATATTGGAATTGAATTGACACGTGCCTAAATGCAAATGTCTAAACCGTTTTAAAAGCGTCCAAATACCGTATTTTAGTTCTTTAGTTTATTGCGGTGTGTAGGCAATCAAAGTAGGAAAGATAGCAGTACAAATCTACTAGCTATTACAATGAACACATCCCAGCACAACAAGATACACAATGATTACAAAGTGGCCGCGTTTTCGCGGCAAAAGTCACGTTTGCGCGGCAGTTCTTTAGAAGCTGGGGCCCTGCTTTCAAGAGCAGGAAGATGCAAAACTAGTTTATGTTCTGCAATGTTAAGATCATGTAAAGAATGTCCTGCACACCAAAACAGAGAAGACAATGTTAACAAAAACGTGAAATCAAAACCATTCCCGTTCCCCGGCAACGACGCCAAAAATTTGTTCGGAATTTGGAGTTTTACTAGTATTCAGAGAGAGGGTTTAGAGTAAACCTTTGACATTCATATGTTGATGTTCAAAAGGCTCCAAATGTATTTATCGGTTTACTATACTCCTTCCGAATCACCGTCGTAGCACAAGCTATTACGGGTCGATTCCACAGGGAGAGTTGGCGATAGAAGCATTCGCGGTTTTTATATTGAGTTTATTTTAAGAAGGAAAACGAAGGTTCTTCTATGCTTTAAGAAAAACAAAATGACATAGAAAGTGGATGAAAAATTCTTTGTTGGTTTTGTTGAAGAAAAAGGAAAAGGATGGAAAAGAAGGTGAAATGAACTTGGATGTAGCTTGAAAGAGAACTTTTTAAGAAAGGAAACTTTGAAAGACTATAGGGAGAGAAATCATGACTAACTAGCACTCTACTTTACTAACTTACTAATCTCATAGGGTGATGCATGCCTCATGTTGATTCATCGGTAAAGATTTGTCTTGCTTGTTTGGTCAAAGTATTGTCCCATGTAGAGGATGAGTTATCTTCTCGGCTTGACTCGTTGCCTCATTGATTCATTAGCTCCCGAGATAGATTTTCAGTGATGGAATCAAGGATAGTCACTCAAGGATATGCTAAGAAAGAAGATACAAGATTTATTAGTCCATCAAAACTATACTTAAGCTAGCATTGAAGTAAGAAAGTTGTATTACTAATCAATAGCATAGTTAGGTGCTCCATCTTTATATTCCATCAAGGCACTTGTTCTAAAGACAAGGCTCTAAATGAGGCTCACATGAATCATATGGAATGGGAACAAGCATTTGCTAAGAATTAAAGTAACTCATCTTCATTGGGGATAATTGAGACTTGAAATTTGCAAGACTACAATAAAGCATCCAATGAATCACATGAATTAGCAATCACCCAAGAGTTAGTAGTTAGTAAAGTTAGAGGTTAGTTAGTCATGTTAGGAAGTTAGCTAGACATTGAAGTAAAAAGCAAACAACAATCCATTGTAGAAGGAAATGCAAAAGTAGTAAAAGTTTGAAGAAAATAATGCACTAGAATGTGAAAAGATGTGAAGAAAGAAGGATCAATTCTTGCATTGAGTTGTCACCTCTCTAATTACAAGATTTCTCACTATCTCTCTCTCTTTGCTGAATTCTAGAAGGAGAAAGAAAATTACAAGAGCAACTAAAGAAAACCTAGAGAAAATCCCAACAATTCCCTCAAAAATACAATGCTCTTCTCTCCTCGTGATTACAGAGGCCCTAGGGGTCTATTTATAGGCTCCAGGGAGTGAGGCCTTCAAATCACAGCCGTGGGATTAAACGCTGGCTCAACGGCAAGATCATTGTCGCGGATCCGCGGCCAAAGCTGCGTTTTCGCGGCAGAATCTAGGCCGTTGCGCCAGCAATTTCTTTTGACATTCTATTATCCTCCAGGTGCCTTGCTGGACCTTCTAAAAAGTAGGGAATATCCGTGGATGAATCTAAACATGGGCTTCTCCTTTGGGTTTTTTCTTTGGGCTCTTTAATTAATACCTTAATTCCCTTGAAAAATCATTATTGACGGGCCTTCATCTCCATTAATGGTGGACCTGAAAAAAGAGAGGAAAAAAGCAATAAAAATCTCATTTTTCTTTATATAAAGCATAATATGGTAGTGGAAAATGATACAAAAATGAACTCCAATCACACCCCCATACCTAGCTTTTGCTCGTCCCCGAGCAAAAAGAAAAAGAGAAAAAAATCCTAACTAAATTATTAAACCACTTTCGTAGGTGACACGATTGCACTGAGCTCGTGCAACAAGCCGTTAAACCTCTAGGTTACCTTAGAGGAGGAGTGTTGTCTCCTGAGGGTTTTCAGCGGATTGCACCCACAAAATCCAAGAAAGAAAAATGTTAGTGAAAAAAAATTATGATCCATGTTTTTTAAGAATTTCCTTGATCTATCGGTTTCGGGTTACCCTAAACTTGTCTTTCTTTTTATAAGTTTCTATTTAAAGTTTTGTCTTCAACTTAGGTTAAGTTTTTAAGGAATAGAGAGAAAATCGGATTTTGCATCAAGCCTAACATATATACATCTATATATATGAGGAATTTTTCTTAGACTAGAGTTCATTTATTTACTTATATATACATATATATATTTTGTATATAATTTTTTTATTTTATTTTTATTATATATTTACATCTCCTTAGCTTCCTTAGGCTTTCTAATTTACCCATGTAGCGAGCCTTTTACCGATGACTCCCAAACCAGTCGGTCTTAGGGCACCAGATGAAGATACATCCCTAAGGTTCAAGGACTCGAGTAAACTAGGCCACGAATGCTAAGGACTTAACCACCTTTAGGCGTGATTGGTCATGCTTCTTAAGGCACAACTAACCAGCTTAATTAGTGGTTAAGTAATTATTTTATTTATTTATTTATTTATTATTATTTTTATATTTTTAATTTTTAATTTTTAATTTTTTAATATATATATATGTGTGTAAATAGAATCACTAAGTCTTTGATTAATCCCTCAATATGTTAATGTATATAATGCTAAAGAAATAATTAAAATCTAGCTATCTTTCTTATTCTTTTTTTTCCTTAACCTAAAGATCCAACAAAACTCCTTATTTCAACTTATATTAAGAAATCTTAGTTTAGAATATCCGTAATTCCTAAGATCAAGTTTGATTCTTTAAAAATGGATCAAAATATTTTTTTTTAAAGGTTATCCTAAAAAGAAAATGAAAAATCTAAAGAAAATGAAAAATCTAAAAAGAAAATGAAAAATCCTAAAAAGAAAATGAAAAATCTAAAAAGAAAATGAAAAATCCTATGTTAGTATCTACCCCTCATACCTATCTCATGCATTGTCCTCAATGTATGCAAGATAATGTATGCATGAAACAAGTAAAGAAACAGTGTCACCCTCTCCGTCGTTTTGGACCAGCGGTGGTGCTAGGTCCAGCTGACTGTGAACGCCGTAGACCTTCCTCAATGTGATCTAAACGAGACGTCTGCTCCTCAACTTATTTGCGCAATCGAATTTGTTCCCGGAATATCTTCTTCATGCCTCGCCAAATGGTAGACATGAAGGCACGTGAATCAGCAGGGGGGTCCTGTTGCCAAAAGGCAGGCTCATCCTCTTCCTTTAAAATTTCCTATGAAGAGGACTCTACTGGTGCATCTTCGGTCTGGACATTAGGGGTCCAGACCGCATGAAGACAACTATTATAGGCACTAGTGGCCCTCTCGGGTGCTATGAATACCCTCTCGTATGCGTCAAAAACATCATATGGTAGGAAAGTCCTACACAGACGAGTTATCAGAACTGGGTGTGAATACTTAGCACCACGTGTGCGTGAGGAATTGGCAATTATACAATGGAAGATTATTTTATTAATGCAGATCGTGTGCTGCCGAGTCATGAGTTCATGTATGAGTTGCAGCACCGGCCTGTTGAAGGAGGTTGTGTGGTCTAGTCCTAAAATATTGCGTTGAATCCAGCGACCAACTCAATGTATATTTCTAAACGTAGTACTGGCATTGAGCTCCCTGTCCTGCTCTGTACAGCGAGCCCCTATGATAGACATGTAATCGATGAGAGGAAGGGGGTCGCTATATTGTGGGTAACATAGGACATGTGTGAGTTCCTCTAGTAGAGGAAGCGTGATAATGATGTCACCCGTGGGCATATGTACCGTGAGTTGTTAAGTGTCAAAATTCACAGAAGCATTGTCTATGGAAGTGTAGAATAATTTGATTAACTCAGGACAATAATACACTTCTCTATCTGAATTATCATATATTAAAGCATACCAATCCCAAACACGAATTCGATCTAGAAAAATATGCCCATATCCGTGAATATCGCTAAGAATTTGAGAAAAATCTTTTTCTGCAAATATTGACGGTGCCATGATAACGAATATAGAGCAACAGGAAGATTTCAGAGAATAGAACGCAAACCACCCCCGGACTACGTGGGGGGAAACAAAAATTCGATTGCAGAGAGCACTCGGATGTGGAAACAGATGATCAGGCTCTGGATCTGAAGAGTGCAGAGGGCCGCGGCTGCAGCAAATTTTGGCGGCGCTCCAGAGATCCACAGAAAGCCGCGGATGCGCGACTTATGCCGAGAAAACGCGGCAGAGTGGAGGATGCAGAGGAGGAGAAAAATTTGAAGGGCGGCGCTGGCTTTGTGTTACTATGCCCTTAAGTTCAATTTGTGCAAGTGTGCAATATAGACAAGAGTATAATATAAAGCGATAAATCACCCACATGTTTGTCCTATGCTATATGCAATGCCATATGTACACTTCAATCCAGATCACAACAACAGAACAAAATACAGTATATTGGAATTGAATTGACACGTGCCTAAATGCAAATGTCTAAATCGTTTTAAAAATGTCCAAATACCGAATTTTAGTTCTTTAGTTTATTGCGGTGTGTAGGCAATCAAAGCAGGAAAGATAGCAGTACAAATCTACTAGCTATTACAATGAATACATCCCAGCACAACAAGATACATAATGATTACAAAATGGCCGCGTTTTCGCGGCAAAAGTCGTGTTTGCGCGGCGGTTCTTTAGAAGCTGGGGCCCTGCTTTCAAGAGCAGGGAGATGCAAAGCTAGTTTATGTTCTGCAATGTTAAGATCATGTAAAGAATGTCCTGCACACCAAAACAGAGAAGACAATGTTAACAAAAACGTGAAATCAAAACCATTCCCGTTCCCCGGCAACGGCGCCAAAAATTTGATCGGGGCGAAACTAGCACTCTTAAATGTGTAATTTGTCAAATCAATGTAAAAGCTCATATGTGCTAATATTCCCTCGATACTTTCGTTATAGCATTGGCTCAATGGGTCGAATCCACAGGGACGGGAGGCGATATAAGCATTAACAATTTTTATTCACGTTTTATGTTAACAGTTCTTCTTCGTTAAAGAAGTAGAAAAAGAAAAGAAAAGAAAAGAAAAGGAAAACATTGATAGAAAAATGATAAAAGAGTTTTGAAAATAGTTTCTAAAACAAGATAAAAGAAAACTCATGGCTACTAACTACTAATTGATCCACTAACCATGCTAACCTCTTAGTGATAGTTGCCTCACATTGATCCTCGGCCATCACTAATCCTTGGCTTTAAGAGACGATACAAAGCATGGCAAATGAGATGGTTCTTCACATTCAAACTTGCATCAAGAGCAAGCTAATACATACGTTAAATTATCAAACCATTGAAAGCAAGTATGAAATAAGAGAGAGTTAGCTTGGTTAGCAAGTTAGCAAGTTAGATGTTAGAACCCATCATCATGAGCCATCAATGGCTCTTGCAAGAGCAAGGCCTTATAGAGGCTACTAGATTCATGTGGATTATCAAGTAAGTGGTTAGATGGTTAGTGGTTAGTAGTTAGATTGCCATGAGAAGAAAAGTTAGCAAAATATCATGTAGAAGATGAAGAAGATTACATTGGAGGAGAAAGGAGGCACCTTTACATAGACTGTCACCATCTATTAAATCAATCCCTCTCTCTATCTCTCTCTCTGAATCTCTCAGCCCTACTATAAGATCTAAAAAGAAGAGAAAATACAAGATAAATGAAATGAAGAGCACCTACCTACACTAACCTAAAACATAGAAAAAATCAGAAAACTACTCCTAAAAATGAAAACTGCTCGTGTTTTGGCCAAATACAGGGGTATATATAGGCATAGGGACCTTCTAGAAGACGAGACGGGGCCACGCGTCGAAAATCGACGCGTGGCCCCACCAAAGGGCCGCGGATCCGCGGCTATGGCCGCGGATCCGCGGCCATACCAGGGACAAAAGTCCCTGGTTTTTGGCAGGGGGTCCCCGTCGCTTCGAGAATGTTCCTGGTATATCCAGTTTCTGGTAATTTCGCCCGAATATTCGTCTGACGTGAGCAAAGGTCTAGGTTCGACGTATCTTCTAGATGTTCCTTTGCTTGGCCTCCACGAAATCTGGAATTAATTACCATAAAATGGAATTAATTAAGCTCTTATTACTCCTTTACCCTTGAACTCTTGATTTACCTGCAAGAGAGACCAAAACACGATTTAGACCGACATTTCATTCATAAATCGATAGAGAAATGCGATATAATAATACAGAATTGTAGACTAATCATAACCCAAACAATAAATTTTGTCACCCACATGCAGACTCACTGCTTTGAAAGATATGGCCATGGATGTTGTCATGATTAAGGCTCTGATTGGTTCTCAACCTCTCAAAGGGCTCATCCAAGAGCAAGCCAATGGAAGCTCGACAACAACATGTACTAACTAAATAAAACAAACACATTCAGGGTTGTGCATGGGTTATTGGCCCTTTCAGGGTTTGTCAGAAACTTTAGCTGGAGTAACAAGAGAGGGCATGATGCAGGGGCACAAGACAAACAGGGTTTGTATTGTTTGATTGTGGTGTTGAAAAAAGATTTACAGTTTAATGAATTTCTTCTCTTTTTTATGTTTGTCAAACTTTGTGTTGAATTTTCCTTCAAATAGAGAGGCCACACCAAACACAATGAGAAATAGTTGTGTTGTTTGTTATTTCTAATGTGTGTTTCAGTATGAAGTCATTGCAAGTTGGAAGGGGGAGCAATCAATCTTTGTTTGAGTTGTTGGTTCTCTTTCAATAATTATGTATATAATAATTAAATGTAAATAACCTCTAAGGGATTGAAAATTATTCTTCTTTTGTCTCACAACGATCACAACAAGCAACAATTATCAAATATAGTTGCAAAGAAAAGTCTACAAGTAGATTTCCGTTATTTCTAAACTGTAACTATTTTTATCGTGGTAATTGAGATATTAATTTTACAATACAAATTGATACATATATGGCTAATATTGTCAATATTGAACATATAAAGGCTAAAATTTATTGACTAATACTGGTATCAATATTGAGATTTAGATCCAATTTCTTGCTCACACATTAAAATTTCTTGGTGATAAATAAGTTATGATTTTCTTTTCTTTTTTAATTAAAGAAGCATTCCGTATTGCTCACAGCTGGAAACGGACGGCCGAGATTCGCCCGCAATGATTTTTTACGCGGGTGGCGAAAGCCGCCAAAAAGGAGGCGCACACGATAACCACGCCTCAATATTCGCGCCCTTTGGTGGGACCCACCAACGAGACGGCGCGAACACCAGCGTCCGTCAGTCGCGTCGCACACGGGATCCCTAACGGCGTTTGCCACGTCAGCACACCCCCCCAAAAGCACCCCAAGTGCCTTAATAATAATGGAAGCAGAGACGTCCCCTGCGACCCTTTTTATTTCACATAAAAGTTTCATTTTTGGCTCTCTCCTCTCTCTCTGTCTCTCCCTTCATAAATTTCTCTCCTGTGTCTTTCCCTTTCCCTCTAAAATTCTCGATTTAGTTTTATTCGGTTTCCATGGGGAGCTGCTCAATCTCTCACTTTAGGTACAATTTTCACCCAATTCCTTTTCTAATTATAATTATAATTCTGTTAATGAATCAGTTTCCGTGCTAGGGTTGTCGAAAAGACGTTTTTTTGATTGGTTTTCTTGCTTCTGGGTTTAGCTGGTGTTTAAAGTTTGGATCTTGGTTCATTTAGGCCCTTTTTTCTAACCCAAAAAAAAATTAGTTTGAATTTAAGTTAAATCTTAATCGATTGATGATTCAGAATTTGGGATTTTATTGAATTTTTTTGAAATAAACGCCTATCAGGTCTTACCTTTTGATTGAAAGTTCATGTTTTTTTTAAAATAAAAAATTAATTCTTACTTTATTGCTTCTTAGTTCTTATATTTTTGCTGCTGCTGCTGCTGCTTCTAAAAGGTAGTGTTCTTTATGGTTTATCTTTGCTCTTTGATTGAGAGGTCGTTGGGTTCGGTGCTTTTGGAGTTGGATCTTGATAATTTTGGTGGATGCTTATCTTTATTTGATTGTTTGGTTAAATTTGAGCTTTTTTTGTTTCTTAGGGTGCTGGATTGATGTCGTGAACGTTAGAACTTCTTCTTCTTCCTCCTTTTTTTTGCAAGGATTTGTTTACTATATAGTTCTTCCCTCACTGTTTTCTCTCTGTTTTTAGTCTTTCCTTATTTATTATGGTGGAATTTAGTGGGTTTAGAATTTGGTTTCAGTAAATTTGTCATCCGTTTGTTGGCTAGGTCAGCGGGACTTCTTTTTTTCTAGTTAATTAGTGCTTCAATATTGGGATTTTGTGTTGTTTTAAAACTCTTTTGCTTAAAATTTGTTAGTTTGATTCCTCCTTAGCTAATTAGATGGTGAGGAAGTTGTAAGTTTAATTTTGTTGCTTGGGTTTGTACGCAAAGATTACAGTAAGCTCCTTTATTTTTTGTCCTTATCTCTTTTTGCCTCCTTTAGTGTTAATTCATGCATATTTTATTTATATCGTGCTGTTTTTCTTTTAATTTTTATTTTCCTGTACTGGTAGTCCCGTCTTTTTTCTTTTCTCAAATAGTTCTTAATTTTATTTCATTATTGATGGGATTAGCGGTGATCTAGGTTATCTTTGTGGCGGAGGGATTTTGGGTTTGTTTGATTGGTGGGCAAATTCTTGGATTTTAGGCATGTTTCTGTAGATGTGACCATTTTAGAATTTTATCTAGCTGTTATTTCTTTTTTCACTGTCTGGTCCTTTCAATTATCATTTATCTATTTTTTTTTAATAAGCTGTTCATATCATTGATTTTATATCAGAGAGATTAAGTTGACCATTGAGAGGCTAAGTTTTCATATAACAATATAATCCGTTTGGTGCGATGAGAATTTTATGTCCAATTAAGCACTTTCTTTCTTGAAGAAAAGTAAATGTTCTTTTGATTTGTATATAATATCCATATTATGTATAAATAGCAAGCCCCCGCTTTGAAGAGGAGAGATAATAATGTCTATGATTCACTTTCTACACACTTACAGTGTATTTAACAATAACCATTAACCTTGGAAATGGGGAACAACGTACAGTATTTACTATAGCATATCTGGTAAGAAATCATTATCTACTTTCAGGTTTTGCGTTTTGAATAATATGATTGATCTTATTCTTACTAGTATAAACTTAGGTAGGATGACTTTAAGTATGCATCTATTTTACCTATTTCTTGAAGTGAACCCTGAACCTTACAAGTTATCTTCTATTTTCTATGTAATTTATACTTTTGCCCTGCAGGACACTATAGAATTGTGCATGACATTCTGGAAGGATTTTATAATTTTCTTTATCCCATATTATCAACAATATATCTAAACATGAGTTTTTATTCATGAAAATGCTGATCCTTTTAGATCATTGAGGTTTAGGTGAATAGTTAGATGGCCCAAATTCCTAAAAAAAAATTCTCTCTTTATCTCAAGAAATTAGCTCTAATTTTCTCGTTACCCATAGAGAATCAGGCTGGAGCAGCATGAAAAGCAGCTTTTTCGCTCTACTAATCTACGATGCGTAAGATTATGTATTGATTGAATCATGAAAGTTGTGTAGATAATTTGCTGCTGATTTTAGGAAGATTATGCATACAGAGTGAGACAATTGCTGTTAAACTTCTAGCTAATGTTTCCCTCCAGGCGGACCTACTGACTTCCTCACATGATTTGTTTTGGAGTAGTACCTATGGTTAACCTCTTGCATAGGATGAGAAAATGGACAGAAAGGCTGTATTAAGCATGGTTTGAACTAAGAACGAGTCAAGGTTTTCTTATGAGATATCATCATATATTCTTGCACTGTTCTAGGGTTTCTCTCTTGGATTATGCTTTGTCATTTATTCTTTCATGCATTTCCGGTACTTGTTATTGTAAATTGAATAATATCATATGATGGCAACCATCAAGGATGCAATGCAAAGGGGTTTGCCAAAAATATTAGGGGCTAGTTGGTGGGTGGATTCTAGGAGGATGAGAAAAGTGAGAAAATTTGTTAGGAAAAAGTATTAACAAACAGGGGAATAAATGTTATGGTTTATTGTGAAAGTATACTTTTTATTTGTTTAGATAGTGGATGATTGGTTACCAAAGAAAGGGCAATGAAAAGTTTGCAAGTAGTCTTGTGAGGCTTCCTCCTTTTCCCATTCAACTGGCACTATGTTACACATGTGCCTTTTCATTTCTTTTTTTTCTTTTTTTTGGGTTTTAGGGGCATATGCGCCTGCGAGAGGAGTTGATACACTGATTGTATAGTTATTTACAGCATTAGTCTTGATCTGTTCTGTAATTATTTGTTTCATTAGTTGATCCTTTTGAAGATGACATATAAACTTCTTTTCTACTATGCAGGGTTAACGACATTTAAAGATTCATGTAAACAGCTTCTTGGTTTCTCCTGTTTCCTCTCATAACTATTATCCAGTTTCACTTAAAAGATGATAGGTATGCTTGGAAGTCAATAGATTCCAAGTCCACATCTGCTTTCAGAACTAGAGTCATGGATCGGGCTGACACATCTGGCTTTGTTA
Organism: Agave tequilana; assembly: GCA_038442645.1. Taxonomy (NCBI): domain Eukaryota; kingdom Viridiplantae; phylum Streptophyta; class Magnoliopsida; order Asparagales; family Asparagaceae; genus Agave; species Agave tequilana. The sequence continues at coordinate 55,270 of JAVJIF010010456.1, read as the reverse complement.
GTGGGGGAGGTTACAAGTTAAAGTTTCATTTATTTTTCTACTTTATTTATACTCAGGTCCCTCTCAAGAAGAAAGTTTTAGAATGAGTTGTTAAGAGTGTAGATAGACATCCCCTTGCTTCCAAAATTCCTAATCTCTCTTAAACCTTTGATAAACAAAAACTCTCAATGGATCTCAACATGAGCAATCTCTTGTTTCATGGAAATGAACCCGTGATGAATTCTTCAGCCGGTGGAACAGGCTACGTCTCCACATGGGGAAAGAATGATAACTTGGGTGACACTGTATTAAGTCTGGATTGTGTAGGCTTCGAGGCTAATAATAACACCGGAATGTTATTTTCTCAGAGCAATTGTGATATTCCTGCACAAGACGATGGTTGTAAGCTGGTCCTTGGCTTGGGCCCAACCCCGACTTCATACCGTGCTGATTGTCCATCTCGGGTTACTAAGAGAAAAGAATCTGCAACCAAATTTAGCCAGAATTTGATTTCTGGAGCAGACTCTGGGATGTTAAAGCTTGGACTCGGCATTCCGATTGTCGATGAGGGTTCTACTTCAGCCAGGAGGATGTCAGGCGGGTACATGCCATCTCTCCTCTTTGCGCCAAGGGCAGAAGACAGTAATAGCCAGCCAGAGACTCGAGATTTGTTAGACATTGGAAGCGATGACACCACCCAACATCATCATCAGTTCAGTCCCGAACTCTCAGCTACTACTACTGATTCTTCATTTGGTGGTGTAATCTCTCATCAGCAGAGATCTCATCATCACCATCCCAAAAAGTGCCGGTTCAAGGGGTGTTCAAAAGGCGCAAGGGGGGCTTCTGGTCTCTGCATTGCTCATGGGGTGGGCAGCGATGCCAGAAGCCTGGCTGTAACAAAGGCGCTGAAAGCCGGACTGCCTACTGCAAGGCTCATGGTGGCGGACGACGGTGTCAGCAGCTTGGATGCACCAAGAGTGCCGAGGGGAGGACTGACTTCTGCATTGCCCATGGCGGTGGTCGACGATGCGGATACCACCTTGGTTGCACCAAAGCTGCCCGTGGCAAGTCAGGTCTCTGCATTCGTCATGGTGGCGGGAAGAGGTGCACTGTTGAGGGGTGCACACGGAGTGCTGAGGGCCAGGCTGGGCTGTGCATCTCCCATGGCGGTGGAAGAAGGTGCCACTTTCCTGGCTGTGGTAAAGGGGCTCAGGGAAGCACCATGTACTGCAAAGCGCATGGTGGAGGAAAGCGGTGTGTGTTTGAGGGCTGCACCAAAGGGGCTGAGGGGAGCACACCTTTGTGCAAGGGGCATGGAGGGGGCAAGCGATGCCTGTTTGAGGGTGGTGGGGTTTGCCCTAAGAGTGTTCATGGCGGAACAGACTACTGTGTGGCCCATGGAGGTGGGAAGAGATGTGCGGTGCCAGGGTGCACTAAAAGTGCAAGGGGAAGGACAGATTGCTGTGTGAAGCATGGAGGTGGTAAACGGTGCAAGATGGAGGGTTGTGGGAAGAGTGCACAAGGGAGCACTGACTTCTGCAAGGCACATGGTGGAGGTAAACGATGTGGCTGGGGAGCATGTGAGAAGTTTTCAAGGGGGAGGAGCGGCCTTTGTGCAGCCCACGGGAGCATGATGATGGTATCATCCAAAGAAGGTAGTGGGGGAATGATTGGTTCAGGTCTTTTCCTGGGGATTGTGTCATCGACATCAGCTGCAATGACATCCACGATGGGGAGCAGTGACCACTCGTCATCAGGGGTGAGCGCGGTGTCTGACTGTGTTGAGTCAGCAGATAATGGGAAGCACAGGCAACAACTTCTGATACCACCACAGGTTTTGGTTCCCAGGGATATGAAGGTAGATTCTTCGGTGGATGGAGGAGCGCAGGGGAGTGGATTCGGATTTGTGATCCCGGAGGGAAGGGTTCATGGTGGCGGTCTGATGTCTTTGCTCGGGGGAAGCATTAGGAACGCTGTCAATGGTGGAAGTGTCTGATCTGCATGCTTTCATTTGGAATTCAAATTCTGGTGGGAAAAGGGGTTCAGAAATAGATGTTTATATATTTGTAAGGTTTTTCAGATTCCATCTCTGCTTAGTATTGTTCCTGGGACATCTCTGTTTTTATGTTTTGGATTGGTTATGTGAAGATTTGATAAAAGAACATATTGTTTTAATTGAGCTGTGAAAGCTGTTCAAGTCTCCAGGCTTTCTCAGCCCTCTATTATTGTGAATTCCTGCTGGCAAACCTTTGTCATGCCACTCTTTGTATCTGATGTTCTTATTGTTTCAACTTGTTTATGGATCTTAATGGCATTTGATATCAGGTTGAATGTGTACGTTGGTTCTTGTGTTTGATCATTTTTTGTGGGTTCTGTCATGAATTCTGCTCTTTATCCTGGTACTAAATTTGTCGCTTTCAGATTTTAGCCATTCGTCAGAATCTGGTGAAAATTGTTAATATTTTCTTTTGCATGCATTCCTTGTTACTGTCTACTGCACACAGTGAATTTTCTGGTTGTAAATTGCAATCTCTACGGGGTAAAATTTGTGGGAAACAACAGAAAGAAAGGGGGCAAAAAAAAAAAAACCGCGAATCTGTTCCAATTTTTGGGTATGCTTGAAAAGTATACAAGAAAAGCTTAATTTTTGATGAAATACAAAAATTGGGTTCCTTTGTTTAGCTCCTAATTTCATCTGTTTAAATATTATACAATGATTATGATGAGGCAGTGGGCTGTTCACTCTTCTGGATCTGAATTTTAGAGGAATAAATAGAAAGTAAGGCAATTTTTTGTCCCTCAAATTCTTGTAGTTTTCATGGTTTGCACATTAAAATTTGAAAAATAATAAATAACTAATGTCATTCATCACATTCCTCAATTTTTCTTGCCACATACCAAATAGTGAAAAATAGCCCCCTCCCCCAAACCCAAAAAAAAATTTCCTATAAATTGAAAAATTAGAGAATCTCTCATTTTTTTCATTTATTTTTTCTCTCCAAGTTCCATGTGCCAAACATTGAAGAAAATGATATAGATTTAAGGTCAGAAAACAACTAGGACTCCTAATATTAGGATAAAGCATTATCATAAAAAGCCGGAATGCTCTCTAAAGGTTGAAATGAGTCAGTATAAAGCTGGGTTCTTTTAATTAGCAAGATAAGTATAATACTTTTGGGAAAATTGCTTTTAGGGGCTCATTAATTGTTTGAAGTACCAAAAAGACTTGAAGTTTGCAAGTGTGCTAATAAGAGCTCATAAGGCAATAAAAGCTACATTGTATTTGTTTAATATACGTATTACGCTTTGTTTTGATTCTTTACCTTTTGTCTTTTTTCTCTTTTGATGGCAGCATGTGCTGTCATTAATTTTGAATTTTGAAGGGGATAAAAAAATAATTGCTCTATAAAAAAGTTATCCACTTCAAAGTTATTGTTAACTTGATCAACATATTTGTAAAATAATTTAAATATTTGAAAAATAAAATTAAATGAAAACAAAAAAGTAATAAATAAGTTGTTTTATAAAACCATTTAACTTCTGATTTTCAAAGTAAAAATCCTGAAATCTTCTGGTAATACCGGTCGACACCAAAACATGTCAAATTTTGATAAATTCAGAAAAATCTAAAAAAATACATTTAGATAGAAAATGAGATTTTAAGAAGTAATGTGAAAACAATTTCTAAAATTCAACTCCATTTAAAAACAAAAAATTCGGGAATTGGTCGGCGACACCGATCGATATCGGTTTTGAAGATTTTGCAGAATAATTCTGAAATTTTTTAGAAAATCATGAAAGATCTAGAATATTGAAAAATGATATTTGAAATTGAAATTGAAATCGGTCAAATCGGACTATCAAAAGGTCAAATCAGACAGTAATTGGTATAGGGTCCCCTGTTTAGACTCGGGTTGACTCTGAGTCCAGAAAATCCGGATACAATACAAAACAATATCATAAATAAGCACAAATTAAAAATAAATACAGGGAGAAAAAATACGATTGAAAATCAGAATACATATTTAAGTATGTATTTCAAGAACGGGGCGTTACAGTTTTCACCCTTTTTTTGAATTGTGCGAGAGTAAACTTGCACGTGAGATTTTGGTGAGCAACCACCAGAATTTGCGGGCCCATCTCATTTTCTTAAGATTTGATTTTGATGAAACAAACAATATTGATGAAAACTGCGCATGGGCGAGTGTTAGGTTTTCTACTCCCGTTTTCTGTACACAAGCAAGCCCTTAGTGAACTGTAGTTAAACATTTGCAAACTACAATCTGCAAACTTGTAACTAAGGCTGTGAAGACGTAGATCGAATTTAGTGGATTTAAATAAAAAAAGAATTGGTCAAAAATCCAAAAACGTAATTAAAAAATGGATTTCTGAAGAATTTTTCTTGTTATTGGGGCCCACCAAAGTGCTCATTTGGATGCTTTCACCTGGGGGCTTGCTTGTTTGGTGGAAAGAGGGTAGAATTTTTTTTAAAAAAAAAATTGTGTGAGCCTCATGAGTTTCTCCACAATAAGGTGTGTGTGTGTGTGTGTGTGTGTGTGTGTGTGTGTGTGTGTGTGTGGGTGTGGGGGGGGGGGGGGGGGGTTGAGGTGGGGGACTCAAGAAAGCGGATTCGGTTTATGTGTGTGAGTCACATACGCATACAATAAGAGGGTCAATTTCGTATTAACACGTAAATTGAAACTCTTATAATATGTGTGTGAAGCTCACACACATAACATATTATAAAAGGATCAATACACATGTCAATGCGTGATTGGCCGTCTTATTGTATACGTGTGTAGCTCACACACATGAACCGAACCCCAAGAAAGCTGTGACAGTTTTCTCTGTGGGAGGCTGAGAGAAAAACTGCCGGATTTCTCACTACTGGCAGGCCTCCATTTTCCCTGATTTTCTGTGGGCCAGTTTACTTACCAAACACAAACAGTAAGACAAACAGCAGTAATGCGATTACGAAATAACCAAAGTGACAAATAAGCAATTCGTTGTCCACGTGCCAATAAAACTTAGCCACGTCATACATAAAATAAACCAGTGCGCGGAGTCCTCTGTGAAAGGTGAAGTCGTTTACGAGTCTGTTTGGTTAAGGGTGGAAGTGAGAAAGTGAGGAATTGAGGAAGTAGTAATAATTCCTTTTGAAACTTGAGAATTGGTTAGTAAGTTTTCCGGCGTTTGGATGTTGTTAGGAAGTGTAGTTTGGAAAATATTTTGCCTTTTCCGGTGTTTGGATAGTAATGTGAAAGCGGAAGTGGAAAAGTTGACCACAAAGTTGACCGTAAAATAATATTAAAATAAAAATTAATTAAGAAAAATAAAAAATAGACTATAATTAGAATGCAAGTGAGAGTTACATGGCCAAAAAATTAACTGTTTTATGCTACAATTTATTACAAATATGATTTACATGACCACAAAATTAACTGTAGCACTCTGAAAGAGAGGAAATGGTTGTGTAAAAGAGAAAAGATAAAAGAAAAAGTGATTTCTTATTTTCCTTTTCTAATATTTGGATAGATAAGAAAGTGAGTAATTATACTTCCCTATTTACTTACTTTCGCCCACTTCCTTGCAACCAAACAGCCCACAGCGAAGGAAAAAAATAAAAATAAAATAAAAAGGCACGCTCTTTCTTCTTCCCCAATAAATTAGCACCAAAATCCTCACTCAATTTTTCCTCTCTCTCTCTCTATCTCTCTCAACCAAAATCCTAGTTCTCAACTGATCGCCAAACCCTAATTTCGAAGACCAGCCCGCTCGCTTTCCACTAAGTTTTCCAAGGTAATGCACCATCTCTCTCTCTCTCTCTCTCTCTCTCTCTCTCTCATGGTTTAATTCCATTTTTAATGATTCTCAATTTAGTGGGCATTGATCGAAAGTGCCTTTTGTAGAGGGAAATGGTTGAAATTCATTGTTTTTTTTTTTTTTTTGGTTGGCATTGCTGGTTTAGTTTGGGTGTGTTTTGTGATTTCATTTTGCTATATATTTAATTTTCATATAGTGAATTCATTGTAGATGCTTAAACATCTGTGCTTTATGAGGATGAACGTTGGTTTCTGGAAATTGAAGATCAACCAGAAAAACCAGTGATTGCTAGAGTGAGATAACATCAAAACCCTTTGAAGATTCTTATTTTGATGCCCCATTTGGTCAACTGAAGAGTAGAGGAGCTTAGTGCCTAATTTTGGGTATTTTTTTTTCCAACAATTTGTAGTGGTTTGTGTTCGAGGAAGGGGTTTTTGTATCTTTAGGATTTTCAAGTGTTTCACTGAGTTACCAGCAAAACCCACCAAGGGTACCTCTTGGAGCCTTATTACTCAACTGATGAGAAGAGGTAGGTTAATGGCTTTATTTCTTTTTGGGTACAATTTTAATTACAGAGATTTTACTACACATCTATTGTTGTGGTGGTTGATTTGTAGGTTCTTTAAACATTACCCGGAAATATTACTTGAGGTTTCTAAGGTATCATCTGTACTCATGTAAGATCCTCTTTAAATGTGTGAACCATTCAATTAAGGAGAATAGATTAATGCTATATTTTCATTTTGGGAAAAATGATTTTTTGTGTATGTTTTAGTTGTTTCTTCTTGAGGTAACTAGGTATGTCTGCAATTTCTAGTAATTATGCAGTTGTTGGTTTCTAGAATTTTAAAGGTTATCTAGACAACTCAGTAGATATATAGAAGAGTAATGAAATGCATCATTTGGTGTTTCTATGCATATATTTACTTCAATTAGGGTGCCATGGAAATCTATCTAAGGTTTCTCTTTAAGTGACCCAATTAATCAACTGAAAAGAAGAGGGCCTTAATTGCATTCTTTTATGGGTAACTCAAGTATCCTGATCTTTGGATTTTTCTATGTTTGTTGCATGCATGTTAAGTCTGACTTCACTTTAAGACATGTTTGATTTGCTGCAAATGGGAGAAAAAGGTGCAAGTGGGAAATGAGGATTGAAAAATGTGAAAGTGTAAGTGAGAAATTGGGATTTGTGCAAGTAAGTTTTACGGTGTTTGATTGTAATGTGAAAGTGTAAGTGAGAAAATATATTGTGTTTTATGATATTTGGTTAGTAATGTGAAAGTGTAAGTGGAAAGATTGACCACAAAAGTAACTGTTTGGTGATTTAAATAAAACCAATATTATTATATTAAATCTGCTATAAAAAATTAAAATGTATTATAAATTTGTCAATTAAATATTAAATAGTAATAAAAATATAAAATATTAATCACAATATTAAATATTAATATTTTAATATCAAATATTTAAAATTCTACTGTAGCACCTTGTAAGTGAAAAAATAGGGATGTAAAAGTGGGAAATGAGACTGGGAAAAAGTGCAAGTGAGATGCAAATCCCACTTGCACTTTTACCGTCAAAACAAACGGTGGAAGTGGGAAAATCATTTTCCCATTTGCACCTTTCCCTCACTTTTCCTCTAAACAAACACCGCCTTAGTGAAGTCATAAAATTTTATCCTTAAAAACTTGGCAGTTCCTACTATATACCATACCATATTCCCCCCGCAAATCGTTTGAATACTTGATAATATTCTACATGTATCACATGAATGTTTATTTAACAGGGCCATTTTAGTGAAAACTGGGACCCTTACTGTAATAGTTGATACTTCATAGTGTTGATTTTAGATTTATGGAGATGGATAATTGAATGCTAAAAAAAAATCAGTCGGAAAGAAGGCAGTTTTTGGAGTTTCTTCATGTACTTCTTTCAACTTGGTCACTATCAATATCTGTTGGCATGTTCCTTTTCAATACCTATTAGTCAACTGAATAGTTGATTAATTTCTTCATATGCCATTCTCTTTTCATTGGAATTCTACGGTGTAACTCGGCTTTCCAGCTTTTTACTTGGTCAAATTGGGCACATGAACATTTGAATCATTGTCCAACAAGTGCATATATACTTTTGTGGATGTTTCATTGTTTCTGACCTTATTCGTGTTTGTCAAACTATGTTTTCAGTACTATCACCATTCTCATGCTTTTGTTTTCATGTGACCGAGAATATAAACCTTGACGGATGCATTCTTGTAAGCTTACATTCTTTGATCATATAACAGGCGTTCCATGCAGTTGCTAAATTTAGCGAATTGTTAATGATCACTGGCCACTGAGTAATCCATTATTTCATCTCAGTTTAAAATTCCAGAGGCGGGGGAGCGAGAGAGTGCTGAATGGCCGCACGGGGTTGCTCATGCGCGCCATGATATTCATAGGCCCCACATTCTATCAGTGTTTGATCCACATGTCAGAAGACGGTGAAATTCCGGAACACGGGGCCGGTTCACCTGCTGACCCGCTAGCCTGTGTTCGATGGGGTCAAGTTTGGGGAGATGGAGCGTGACTGCCTACTCGCTCACGGGGCTGCAGCCAACCTTCACGAGTGTCTATTCACCCCCAGCGACTCCTCCCAGATACACATTTGCCGGACCTGCAGCAGGGTTTCCAACGTGATCCAGTGGGCAACCGGTAATGGGAAGATCCGCAGGCCTTACCGTGGTTTCTGCAAGTCATCAGAGAATGCAGTCAAGATCAATGTGCCGTATGGTGCAAAACTTCTCTACCAAGAGCTGTTTACTACGGGCATTTCCCTGAAGTTCGAAACTGAGCTTTGTTAGATAATATTTAAAGGGAAGTGGGTTGCAGTTTTATTTACGTCGGGATCTGGGTTGCTTCAGTTTGGGGCTGCAAGTTTTTTGTGAATATTTGAACTATGACTGCTGAAATGTATAATGCACAAGGGTGAAAGTAAATTTCCTGGTTGTGTTCTTGCACTAATATTTTGTGTCTTGAAATCAAATTTCCAGCATTATTGCTACAAAGGATAACATCATAGGCATTATTCTACTTGTATTCATCAAGTCTTCAGTCACTAGCTTCTTGTATGCATCAAAAACTGAATGCAATAGCATAAAATGTAGTTGAAGCAGAACTTTTGAATAAGTTTGCATGCATGTGACCTGAGAATGCTACTTATCTAGACCTAGGTTGGTCATCAAGTTTGTGTAATCAAAGTTTGGTTTAAATTATATTGAAATAGGGATTTGTATAGATACAAACTCAGTTTCATTCACTTTGGAGTTCCTGAAATCTTGGTTAGAGTAGAGCATCCAAAACTCCAGTTTCGGAGACAAATTCTGAAATCGAGGTTTCAGCAACTCCAAAATGGTTACCAAGCTCATATTCTGGGGTTTTATGGAGTTTCACTAGAGTTTTATTAACTTCAAAATGGCTGCTAAACGAAGTATGGTTTCAATCTTTGGAGTTTGGCTTGTAAACTGCACGAAACCCCAGCTTTGGAAACCAAACTCCATTGCCAAACTAGGCCCTAATCTTTTAGAAGCTAATATGGCTATGCATCAAATTCATATGAAAGAAGTGGTAGCTACCAAGTGTTAGATGACAACAAGAGTTCCCCCAAACACTTCACTAGGGAGTTCGGCACTAAAGCTCCATAATCCTATTGAAGTGCTGGAAGGAACTCTAAGAGACATCCAACATCCAACTCTCATTCTCTTTTATCTTGCTTGCTTCATGTAGCTTATATTATTGTGGACTATTTATAATGGTGGCTTCCCCTTGATTCCTTCAACCATAGGGTTACAAAGTTTACTCCTATGTGATCCATGTACATTCATTGAACCTAGCCATCTTCTTGCCTCCTAAACTTGAAGGGTGAGGAATAAACCCAAAGTGGGCACAACCCATCTCCATCTCCATCTCCTTTCCCACCACAATGTCTCAGAGATGCCCTTGTTCATCATGCCCATGGAAGCATCTTCTTGTGTTCAAGGAGAGCGATGGCGATGCATCGAAAGCACGATAGCAAACGAGGGATTGATTGATCATATGCGCACAACAATTGATGTCATGTGAATGGAAGGTGCATGGCTACAAGTTGATGCACAAGGCAAATTGCCTTCCGTGGCCTTTGGAATCTTCTCTTGAGAGATTGGATAGAAAGGCAAAAGGACTACATATAGGGCAAGGGAGTCCCCTCCACCTATGCTAAAAATGTGGCTAGGTTCATCCTTTTTATTGTTGAACTTGGTCACACTTGCATGTTTGTTTCTCAACAACAATGTTGCATGCATGTATTTATAAATAGCAAGCAGTATTGGTGCTCTCCAACTCAAGTTACAATTCAAAATTCTCTGTCCCTCTCTTTAGTTGGTTGTTCTCTGGAGTTCTCTCAAGCACTTCATTAGGAAGTGAACTGAAGTGAGTTCCCTACTGAAGTGTTTGGGGGAACTGTGGGTAGCACCCAGCAGCCACAACAACATCTACTTACATGAGCTAATTGAGTTGGTTGTCAACTGGAGTTCCTCACAATCACTTCATTAGGGTTTTTGTTGAACTCTACAATGAAGTGTTTGGGGGAACTCTGGGTGGCATCCAACATATAGCAAGTCTTAGATTTCAGCTGCACAATGTCTGCAGTTTTTGTTAATTAATTTCTCTAGAAAACTATTAGATTAATTATAATGACAGTAGAAAATGATTCCATGCTAACCAGTATTATATATATCAACTAACTGACTAATGCAAGCATAAAATATACTAGTATCATGATGATGATCATGGTGACCAATGTTGGTTCACATGGGATGCTCTAGCCTCCAATTGGGGTGTGATTCAACCAAGTTGCATTTAAGTTTGATTCATTGGTCAAGAGATTGGGTAAGGTTACGACCGATTTCACATATCAGCTATTTCAATATATATCGACAATATAGTATCAGACTAATACAATATTAGCGTTATAGTATCGGCTAATATGAGGACGGTATTATTTCAATATTGATAAAAAATACTATTTGGCTAATACTGATATTCTAAATCATGGTTTCATATCTAAGTTCGAGCTACAATCTTTATATAGAAATAAAGAAACAACATGGCATGTCATCCTAGTAATTATTTTGATTGGAAAAATAGTGTGATATATGCCCCATTTTTTCAATTTTTTAGTGGAGAAAAGTTTAATCTGTTTACAGTTCAAGCCAAAGCTAAGCTATGATTTTAATTTTGATTTCCAAAAAGGAAATTGAAAGATCTGGCATTTATGTGCCCACCCTTTTCCCACATGGGTCGGCTGGCCCTGAATCTGTAATTCCATTCACATGTGAATCATGAAGGAAATTAACCTTTAGATTCCATGAGCTATTTATTTAAATTTTTCTTTACTTTTCATTTTTAAAATTTTTTTTCTAGGTAGTTTAGATTTTCCATCTCTTTTCTTCTTCCTTTGTTTCTTTTTTTTATCTTTTTAGCAAAAACTATAGTCCCATTTTGAATTTAAAACTTCCAGTGTTCATAAACGAGCTAACTATGAAATTTGATTTTAGAAATTCTTAGAAAAGATTTTTCCTGCACGCTTACAGTCCAGTGAAGGAAATGAATATCATTTAGGCGATATCAAGTGTTAACTTGTGTGTAGACAAGTGTATATATGAATCTTTTTCTCCTATTTATATCTGTTAATAATCATCTCTTCATTTTTTTTTTCCCCCATAAAGAGGATTATTCTTCAAAGATCCAGAATCAAATAAACAAAGGACAGAACAAGCCAAATAAGGTTTGATGCTCTCTGATGCTACACAAATGCAAGTGTTGAGTAAGTCAACTTAAAATCACTGAGCAACCAAAACGGCATTGTAAACTTTCCACTAGAAAAGAAATCTAATTAAATGTCCAACCGTTTTTCATGGATGCAATTTAGATTTTTGTGCCAGATTCTCTCAACAGTCCAATCCTTTTTCCTGTTTAGTTTGTTATTATTTCCCTCCATTCTCACGAAATATTGCTACTGCCCAATGTTTCCAAATCTTTTCTCTCTCCCACCCTCACTTCTATAAATACCAAGTCTCCTCCTCTCTCTTCAAGACTTCTTCTCTCTCTCTCTCTCTCTCTCTCTCTCTCTGTGCAGCCATGGCCAGAGCTTCTGTACTCTTCTTCCTCCTCTCTCTCGTGGTACTCTTATTGCTGGGCGGCTCCTCTGCTTGCCCAAGAAAGCAGCTCCAAGGGGAGAAGAAGGTGGCAAGGGCTTATGAGCTCAAGAAGGGGAATTTCTCCATCAAGGTCTCCAATTGGGGTGCAACCATCCTCTCTGTTGTGATCCCTGACTCAAAAGGTGGGGTTTTGATTCATGGGTCTTGCTCGCAATCTCAAAAAGTTCAAATCTTTATTGGTTTCCAGCTGTGTTCATTGATTTTGATCCCTTCCTCCTTTTCTTGTGCAGGGAAGTTGAGTGATATTGTTCTTGGGTATGAGAAACTTAGTGGGTATTCTGTAAGTTTTGATCCTTATCAGAATTTCACTTTTTGATCATTTCAGATTAGATTGGACTCTTTCATGTCATTGTTTGATGACATAATTGAATTCTTTTGGGGATTCTAGTCTATGGAAACTATAGTTTTTGCTAATTATTGTTATAATATGAGGTTAGAAGACCTTGGTTGTTGATAACAGTTCTAGAATATTGACATGCTGAGCTGTAATATTTTGTTTTCGCTTTAAAATATATGCGATCTTTGGTCAAGCTTGTTGATTATTATATAATCATGCTCTTGTTTGTTATTTCAAATGGCGATCAACATGATCAAGGTTAAATTATTCTATAGGGATGCCGTTTTATTTTGGGATCCTCATCTTTATCATCTTTGTTTCTATTTGGTTTTTTTTTTAATTAAGAGGGATATATAGAATATTTACTCATTTGGATCTTAGTTAGTGGAAGGCTTAGCTTCTCTGATGTTGTTAATTTGCGGTAATGTGGAAAATTTCTGGCTTAAGGGAAATTAAATTTTATGTCAGATGTTGAAAGCCATTTTTTTTTTCTGCATCATGGATATCAAGTTTTTTTCCCTATTTTTCTTGAGTGGAGTTCTAGTTATAAATACCTTGATTTTGTTACCAGAATGAGACTACATATTTTGGGGCATTGGTTGGGCGCGTTGCTAATAGAATTGCAGGAGCACGGTTTGTTCTTGATGGAACTGAATACAAATTGTTTCCTAATGATGGAAAGAATTGTCTTCACGGTATGCTTCTAATCTGCAGAAACAACTGAGATTACAAGCGATATATGGTGAATTTTTCTTAGTAATTTGCTTTGTATTTCTAAATTTAGGTGGACACAGAGGATTCAGCAATGTCTTTTGGACCGTAAAGGAGAAAGTTGATGGTGATTCCCCATACATCAAGCTGCATTATCACAGTTTCGATGGGGAACAAGGTACATTTTATAAAATTCCATGTTTATATTGTTATCATTGAGCTTTGTGTTTAGTAAAATCTTGCATTATCTATCGATCAATGAAATTCATTGTACATCTTGTATTTCTTCCACTAATTGCAAATTATAGATTAACTGATTCCTTTCACAATGAAACATAGGGCTGCCCTTTCTTTTTGTATTTTTAGTTTAAACCCATTTCTGAAACCTCGACTCCTATTGTAATCTGAAACTTGTGATCTTGTCTAATTCATTCCTATTTAATTTGTGAGGGTCATCCATAGCTGATATCAGAATGTCGATATTATTTCTCTAAATCGTTATTTTTTAATCATTACATTGCTTTCGATCTTGTTATACAGCTAGCTAATCGCTGTAAATTCAGTACCTGATCCAAATGGATTGAACAAATTTTTACCAGTGACTGCATGGATAGTTGCTTGTTTACTTAGTAAAGCTTTAATGAAGTTTTATCTTCAGATTAAGATCTATGCATTTCTGCCATAATATATATTCGCAATGATTCGTCATGCCTTTTGCAGGTTTCCCTGGTGCTCTTGATGTGTATGTCACATACAAGATCTCAGCAGACTACGAGCTGAGTGTGTCCATGGAAGCAAAGGCCGTTGACAAGGCAACACCAGTGAACCTCGCTCAGCATGCCTACTGGAACCTCGGTGGTGATGGCAGCGGCACAATCCTATCCCACACTGTCCAAATCTTTGGCTCTAAAATCACCCCAGTCGACGACAACCTCATCCCAACTGGCAAATTCGCCGCTGTCAAGGGCACTGCCTACGACTTCTTGGAGCCCAAGGAGGTTGGAAGCCAGATAAACCAAGTGAAGGGAGGCTATGACATCAACTACGTGTTGGATTCTCCTGTCGAGAACGGGATGAGGAAGGTTGCGGTCGTGGAGGACTGCAAGAAATCAGGGAGGACGATGGAGCTGTGGGCTAACCAGCCGGGAGTGCAGTTCTACACCGGCAACTTCTTGGATAAAGTCGAGGGGAAGTACGGGCATGTTTATCCGCAGCACGGAGGATTGTGCTTGGAGACTCAGGGGTTTCCCAACTCTGTCAACCAGCCTAACTTCCCTTCTCAGATTGTGAGGCCTGGGAAGGCCTACAAGCATGAAATGCTCTACAAGTTCTCATTCTAAAAATGTGGGAAGGAGAGGTTTAGGAGTTGTCTTTAGGTTTTCATTAGTTGATCTTTTGAATGTAGCAAGTCTGGTCTGTTTCCATTCTAATGTGAAGGACTACAAGTTAATGAGAAAATTCATATTGTCCATATATCTGAGGTGTTTACTGTGAACTGTGTTGTTGCTGCACTTTGAGAGAGTTAAATGCAAAATCAATTTATTATTATTATTTTTTTTTTTGCTTTTATGTAGTTTCAAATAATTGACTGAGGGCTTTTTTTCTTTGAGATTTACTCGCAGTACACAGTTCATTTTTCTTATTTTAAATCTAACAGGATTTTGAAAGAATTTGGCCAAGTTATATATTATAGTTTTCACAGTTCGTTGATAACTTTTGCTGAAGTCACTTGATCTGTTTATGATTTGGAATTTATCAATCCACGATTTATCTTGAGAGACCTAAACCTGCTTTAATTTAGAGATCATTTTGATAAATGTATAAATCATAACAAAAATATTTGAAATCATGTTTCTAACTAGTTTACTTGACTAGCGTATCAACAAAAACAATACAGGAGCATACTCATTCTTGATATTTTCAAAAAAGCTTAATTCTATGGTCACGAGTAGTGCTGTTAGCTCTTCTTGTTTCAAAGAAAGCAACTTGTTAATATTACAATCAAACTTCTTACAACTCTCCAAGAAAAATCAAGAATGATTTAAACCTAATTGGAGGCAACAAGTAATTTGGGGTTCAATCAAATAAATCAAACAAAAACTTATTTCTCGAGTATTAAAAAAACACCCAAAATTTCGATTTCCAGAAAGAATTGAATGAGGGGGCAATAACAGACCTCCTTCTGTAAACCACACAAGAGAGAAGAGAATCATATGATGACACCGGAAAAACTTGGTTCGCCAAAATCAAACAGTAACTCAGTGGTGGATCCTGCAATTTTTCACAATCAAAATGGATAGAGAAACAAAGTTTTACTTTCCTTCATGATGGCCAGGGAACTCCATAAACATAAATGCACACACGTTGAACAAATATTCTGATTTTCCATTAACAAAAGCAACCATGATTTCGATCTGTTTATACAAAAGCCACTTCGCGTGCATCAAACAGCACCAAACCGAGTTTTAAATGTAAAATTTCCAGCTGCTCAACAACAGCTCAAGTACTGCATCAAGACTGTGCAGTTGCCGTCTTCTTGAAGTCAATCTTGTCGACCTCACTTCTCCGTCAATGAGCTCGTAGACGTACACCACCACACGGAGACCATCAATGTCCATGAGCACAAAACTTGGGTTCACATCGTAGGTGATGCTGCTGTAGGCACCGGTTGCTGAGCCGGGGTTGATGACAACACCTCCCTCGTGCTTGTAGGCCTTGAACTGATGAGTGTGCCCAGTCACAAGAATGTCCACGTCTAATTGCCTTTGAAGCATGGCCAGTGAGTCCAAGTCTCCCCGTGGGACAACCTAAAGCATATGTCACTCATGTGAGAAATACATCTGAAGTCGATTTTAAATTTACAACAGATAAAGTTAAGTGAAGAATTAACTAATAATTTAAATCCCACCGCATGAATTGATAAATATATGAAATGTCACTGCATGAAATCAAGGACATGTACAGAACAACAATTTGTGGAAAACCAACCTTGTGACCATGGCATAGCCCAAGCTTGAATTGACCAATGGTAAAGAGTCTTGGTCTCCGGATAACGAGCATCCTCATCATATTCACCCCGAGTAATGTGCAAATCAGGACAAAGGCTCTTTAAGTAATCATGAATCTCCTACGTAAAAGGAAATAATCTTGAATTATTACAACAAAACCCATACTTCTGATAGAAATAATGATCCACTTTTAAGTGCAGAAAGATCTTATACATCAGTGCTTGAATCTCTATTTTTTAATAATGTAAATAATAAGTTAAACAATCAAATTAACTGTCCATGAAAGTAAATACGATTGCCACCCAATTACACAAACCAAGTACTTGAAAAGAGAAAGGGACCTGCATCGAATAATAATGAAGAAAAAAATGACAAGAATGGTCACAAGTTCAACTTTGGGGAATAATATGGCTAAATATGCTAAACATTAAGAATTGCTGACCATCTGAAAATTATGCATGAAACCTTGTGACAACTTCTACGGTCTATATTGATGTGGTTAAAAGGCTAAATGAGCATCTCCGACAACGGTCAAAACTTCTCTTGCACATTCTTTAACAATTTAAAAATTCAAGGGGGAAAAAATAAAAAACATATAAAAATCATAAAACTGGCAATATTCCAGTTCAAACAAAGAAAATAACAGGGGATGACGAACAAAACAATAGCATCAGCAGCAAGAAAAGGCTTATCAAAACCTTTGCATACATTCAAGAAAGTCACAAAATACTCTGTAACAGTTTGTAAGTAACCTTAGTTTATTGGAAATAGGTCAAGTATGAATATGTGAATCACTTAAGAAATTTTATATAACTATGTGTTACATTGATCATCTAAAGAATATAGCATGAGAAATAGTCTAGTTCCAGAAAGGGATACAGTCTCTTGAGAAGATTGACCTGCGAGTTAAAGCATGCTACGGTGATACTCAAGGGAGAAATAATTTCCGTTTTGACACTCCACGTAACAAAAAAAAAAAAAAACACTGTTAAATACTTGAGGTTTCTGTAAAAGTCTACATGTACTTTCCAGAAAAATATTGATTGCTGAATTCAAATAAGTAACAGCCAGTTCATAATTAGTAATATTAATATTGGCTAAGGGAGTGAAGGAATCTTGGAATAGAAGAGGGCGAGCTGTGGTTATGATGATCAAGCTGGTGACTTAGGAGTTCATTTCAGTAGTTCGAGATGCAAATCCTAAAACGATAACGTATAAATGGGTACTGAAGTATGGAAGAGCTGTATCCAAATGGAACAGATTTTATCCAAAAAGAAAAAGAATGCATATCTCACAAGGCATGATGTTAGAGACAGTCAATGGCCACATTGGCAACTGAGAAGATACAAAGAGATGCAAGTAGGTTGGATGCTGGGCATTCCCCACATTTCTCATCCTTTGGCTCAAAACCAGTCATCATGGTGGATGGAAGGGTCTTAAGGAAAAGGAAATAATCCCGCACCAAGAGACATGCAAATTATGACCCAGTGCCATGAAAATCTCAAATAAGGACACAGAGATATCATATATGCCCCAGTGCCGCAACAATCTCAAATATGGACAAAGATATGATACAAATGATCTTCTAGCATGCCAAAAGCCTTACTACTGTGTAGTCTCCACATAAACCCCAAATCCCCAAAAGGAAGGTTAATCTTCCCCATCAGATTCATATTGAATTCTAATTTCTAACCTTAAATGTAACAATAGGTCAAAGTTATCTTCAATTGATTACCAAAATTTCAGACTAACATAAGCAATCAACACTGCATCGAAAATAGCAGTCCCAAAAGATCATCAATAACACAATGAAGCACACTCAGACTTGATGGGGGGAAATTATAATGAACTACTGATTGTGCACGTCCAAGATTATGCAAAATAACTAATTTCAAATACAACATGAATCAGCGAAAAAGGTCTAAGAGTTTAAGTACCTTACTGCATAGATTTCATGTGCATATTATGTGCTGAATCTTTCCAGGAACGAGCATCGACTTAAACTTGGCAGGCAGATCAGCTGCCCTGTGAGGGATGTGAAGATCACCTAATGCTAGAACTAACACCATCCTTCATCAATCAACAAGGACCAAAATCAACCTTCAATCATCATCAAAACCTGAAAATTTTACGGTTAAAAAAAAACAACAGCAACTATGAACTCAATAACATTGACTTGATACAGGACCGAAAGTAGTAAAAATCAATTTTTTCCCAGATTGAACACAAAAAAAAAAAAAAAAAAAACCCATTTCGAGATTAGCCTCAGAGAACTAACCGTATTCAATCAGATAAAAGAGATCGAGCAAGAATTTACTTTAAAAAAAATCGTGCAAGAAAGAAAGGGGAGAGGAAATTTATAGAGAATTCGCGAATTTAGGGAGTAGAGAGCGAAGTATACCTGAATACAACAGAACCCACGTTGTTAAAAACTCGAAGGTTGAGAAAATTTGATGGCAAATTCAGAATGAGGACTAAACTTGGGTTCGGTTCATGTGTGTGAGCCACACACATATAATAAGAGAGCCAATCTCACGTTGACACGTGAATTCACACATACATATTATAAGAGATTAAATCCACGTGTCAACGTAGGATTGGCTCTCTTATTGTATGTGTGTGTGACTCACACACATGAACCGAACCCACTAAACTTTGACAAAAACCCCTCTTTGGGATCTCTCCAACGCTGAACAATTCTTTTTAGCTTTTGTTTTAGTGAACCTTTTGCAGAGAACACCTTTACGTTTTCAACTTTACAGATTTAAGCAGTAAAATGTTTTCGGTTTGGGCCGGGCTCTTTTGGGCCGAACAATTATTAAAGTTTTTAAGAGAATTTAATTCTTTTTTATAAAAAAAATTAACTTAGCTTAATTTAATTTAGTTTTTATTTTAAGTTGACTTAATCATTTTTCTTTATCCTTTTTCTTTTTCATGCTTCACCCATTTTGTTTGAGTCCGTGATTTGATTATCGGCAATTTAATCATGTTCCCAATTTTCATGCAATATCAGAATGAGGCAACTGTATAGTCTATTCATTGCAATAGAAAATAATCACATAATAAAATGTACCGATATTGATTAAAATGATAAGTAAAAAAACAACAAAAATGAGAGGTTCAGATGTGATCTCAGACTACAAATATTACGGATGAAATCAAAATCAGAATTATCTAGTTTAACAATTTCACCAGGAAAAAAGGGCAAATAAAATAAAACAAAAATACCTTGAAAGATCATGTATTTAAGCATCCACGAACGATACCAACACCATCGCGCCGCACTGCTTCTTGTACAAAATGTGAGTTGTGATCATCAATCATCCACATAATTTACATATAATTGGAAAAATACAATTTGCAGACTATCATTCGCTCTTCATCTCCTCGATCCGATCCATATCTCGACTCATTTACAGAAGAAACACATTCTTCATGGTAAATACTGCAAACTTCTCATGTTAAAAACCATAATAAACATAATCACTATCCAAATAAACCATTATAAACTTCACATCATAAAACTATAACCACATCATCATACAGTCAAGTTCTGTATTGTTGGATTACAAAGTACAGAAACAAGAAGAAAATTGCACAGTGGACATGCATACATCGTATAATGCTTCTTTCGATCAGGTCGATCATGGTGGATCATATTAGGGGGGGTAATTCAGACCCGACCCGTCAGACTCGACCCGACCCGACCCAGAGTAAGTGGGTATGGGTTTGAGCTATACGGGTTTGGGTCGTAATCGGGTCGACCCACCAGACCCGATTAATAAATGGGTCGGGTCGACCCAAACCCACCAAACCCGCTAAGACCCGCTAAGACCCATTTACCTTTTTATATTTTTGATCCAGAGATTTTTTTTTTGGGAATCATTTATCATTTCCGCTCAGGGACTTCATAATTTAGCTCTCCATCCTTTCTTCATCAAAATCCAATACACCATACACATTGCACAATCTTCTATGAAAAACTTAAAGCCCCTTAATTTTAACTACATTCTCATAAATAAACAAAATTATATTGCATAAATAATCCCTGAGTTTGTCTCAATCCCACTAATACTTTCACCTTTATTTCAGAGAATAAGAAGCATTGCATTTGATATACATGATTTTATGATTTTTAACTTATTGAAACCAATATTATGCCACTGTCATCTACTTATAGAATGCAAGAATAAGGTTCCTACAAAACATTTACCGCTAACGGGTCGACCCGACCCGGCCGACCCATTTAGTTAAATGGGTCAAATGGGTCGGGTCGGGTCGACCCACATAATACTGGGTCGGGTTTGGGTTTGGATTTTTGACCCATATAAATAAATAGGTCGGGTCGACCCGACCAGATTATGGGTCGACCCATTTAAGACCCGACCCAATTAGACCCGACCCGACCCAATTGCCACCCCTAGATCATATTCTGTTAAAATGCAATTGTATAATATCTGATTTATTCTTTTAAGTCAAGTTCTGACATGTAATACAAATTTCATTTAATTCTCTACCTGATTCGACTCTCTTCTCCAACTCTCTGGGAAAGGGAACCGATTACATCTCTCCTCTTGTTGTGCGCCGATGACAACAACTAATAGAGGATCCAACAGATCTCAACCACAAAGAACAATCAAATGAATCCAAGAAGAACAAACAATTGCAAAAACAAGATCTAACGAGGTTCGGCCAACGTGCCTACGTCCTCGGGGTAATCAATGGAGAGATTTGTATTAAGGAAGATGATTACAATAGGTATTAAGCCTCTTTGAATGCAAGAGAGCTCGTAGCTTTTCTTTTGCAGGTTATTAAACCCTAGAAACAACCCAACAGCCTTTTATACCAGCTGTTCCGCAATTTGCGGAACAGCAGATTTTTGCCCAAACCCGGTCGTCGGTCGACCGGACCGGTCGACCGACCTCCCCCGGTCGACCCAAACAAACAGAGAGTTTGGTTGATTACAGTCAGGCTTCCCGGTCGACCCGGCCGGCCGACAGCGGAATGGCCTGTGCACTTTGTGCACGTCGGTCGACCGGACCGGTCGACCGACTCTGCCTGAATCTGCTGCTGCTGCTGTTTTCTGCTGCTGCTGTTTTGGCGATCTCCTCGACTCCTCGACGCGACCCCATGGCAATCCAGCAATCCGGTCAAATTCCTCTCTCTCCAACAATTCTCCACCTCGGTGAAGATTTTCAAATCTGAGCCGAATTCTGACTCGATAGCGGCTGCACCAACATGGTTGCCTACGTACCCTTGCCCAAGGGATCAAGCCGTCCGTAGTTCATCCAAATGAGCTTCAGCAAGCTCAGTTCACCTGAAGGACATGGAGCAAGTCTTTGCAGTGTGCAAACTTCACTCCCGTCACCACCTTTGTAAGTATATCGGCCGGATTCTCCGAAGTGTGAATCTTCAACAAGTTGATGTCACCTTCCTCCAGAATCTCCCGAACAAAGTGGTACCTGACATCAATATGCTTCGTCCTTGCGTGATAGACCTGGTTCCTTGCCAAGTAGATGGCACTCATGCTGTCACAGTTTATCTTCAATATATCCTGTTCCACTCCCAAGTCATCAAGCAACCCTTGAAGCCAGATTGCCTCCTTCATGGCCTCTGTCATAGCCATATACTCAGCCTCTGTAGTCGACAACGCGACGGTAGACTGAAGTGTGGAGCGCCAACTCACCGGTGCCTGTGAGAATGTGAAGACATATCCCGTAGTCGACCGGCGTTTGTCAAGGTCACCTGCATAGTCTGAATCCACATACCCTATGCACTCTTGCTTTCCGGTGTTGTCCTTCTCAAATATTAGGCCTACATCAACAGTTCCCTTGATGTATCTCAGGATCCATTTCACAGCTTCCCAATGACCCTGTCCTGGATCATGCATATATCTGCTCACCATGGAGACTGCTTGTGATAGATCTGGCCTTGTACACACCATAGCGTACATCAAGCTACCCACTGCATTGGCATATGGAACGTGAGACATATACTGTAACGGTCCCAGATTTATATATATATTTTTTTAGTGCCTTAGCTTATTTCTAAATTCTTTTCATGTATATGTACCTTTCACGATGATGCTCTAATTATAATAAGTTAATTTCAATACCACATATAACACAATCATGCTTATGTATATCGTATCACACTTCAAGTACTATAAGAATAAACTCGTAAATATACGCACTTCATATAATATTTTATTATCTCCTATAACAAGGCAGTCCCACATCAGGGACAAGCATACATCACTAGGCATTAGAATAAGCGTATCATTACATCATAATATACGGTCCGTCTCATACCCTGTCTTCACCCATTCAGATTCTACATAACGCACAAACATACAATTATGTGCATATGTATATATATATGTATCGTATATCGCATCACACTTCAAGTAGTGCATGAATTAAACTGTATACTTCCACCCAATATATAATATTTCATTTCAATCAGTTAAATCTATATTCTGATGTTTTCATTATCAAATGCGATAACACATTCAACATACCCCTGGTGTCACACACACAATAGATATCACACATAGCCATTTATTCTCAATCATTTGTAAAGATGCAAATGTATGTATATAGCACCGTCTTCGCACTCCGCCCGTGCCATACGGGTCCCTTCCTCCGGACATATGTATATAGCACCGTCTTCGCACTCCGCCCGTGCCATACGGGTCCCTTCCTCCAGATATATGTATATTGCACCGTCTTCGCACTCCGCCCGTGCCATACGGGTCCCTTCCTCCGGATATATGTATATTGCACACGCAAAATAATAACACCGTCTTTCCCCTCCTTACCGGCTCTCGTCCGGCCCCTTCCTCCGACAACAAGAATGCAATAGGCATATATATACATATATACACACATGGGTAATAACCCATTTGTCACAATATGATAGGTCAACCAATTACTATAGATTACTGCCCAGCTCATAAATTTTCCTTCCAAAGAATGTTTGTGGTTCTCAATATGAGAGGATATATGTACAAGTATAGTTCAACATTGTAGTAATCTACTCGACTTATTTACGTGGGTCGAGTTTTCATTCACACTATCAATACTCAAACTTCTTAATCATAAGATGTATATATATTTATATAACTTAAATATTACAGATGATCACGTTCATATCAATTTTCGGTGTACACACGTATCCCAACGTCAGACCCTCAATACTTATATCCATCCTCCAATCACACATAACAATTGCTAACCTCCCCGCCACTCATTATTTAATCACATGATTTAATCTTATAGTTAGTCATGTTTCTTCTTTCAAGACAGATTCTGAGGGTTCTTATCGTCTCAATTAATTATGGACTCGCCAATCAGAGTTGTATACAGTTTTATTCTTTTGTATTGATGCTCATATTTGTCATGAGGTCCGCTTTATTTGAATAGTACCAATGCCTTCATCACCTGCCCAGTGAACATGCTATAATTACTACTATTGGTGCTCAAAAATCTGGTCTGACATCACGTAGCTTCCAATTGAGTTTAGAGATATATATATATACGTGTGTCTTATTTCACAATTTGAGAACGCAACAAAATTCATAAATAACCGTCACGCGCACGCGCGCGCACAAAAGTATAGGTAATTTAAATTAAAGATATGGTTCACAAGTCTAACTGAAAGTTTCTGTCATCCCAACTTTATCTAATACAATATGTTTATTCAACTCCCAGTGGTAGCAAAGGACCGCCTAACTACCATAACACAAACAAGTATTGAAATTTTGATATATATAGTTAGGAGGGTAGACTAGGACTTGGATGCATCTCAACAACACATACACAGAAGTATAAGGTGAACCCTCAAGAGGAGAAAGAGTATTCAGAATACAACTATAGAGAGTAGATTAACTTAAATTACCCATCTTACACAGATATCTCTCCTTAAGAAAAGTGAAACGCATGGTAAGGAGAATGTGGAACCTATCGAGAACACTTGTAAATAAATGATGATTTCTTCATTTCGATTGTCTCAATGTTTAAATGCATTGACCAAGATACAGTCCTCTCAATAGTAATATACTATGAAGATGTAGAGGAGAAGATGTAGTTCAAGTAAAAATAAATATGGACAAAGCTGGTGCATAAATGTCCTAAGAACACCCACTTCGTACTGAGATGAAAATGTGAATAATACCTATATGTTAAGAAGATCTATTAAAGTACCAAAAATGTATCAACTAATATGTTATGCTCTAACTAAATTTCTTGGTGACAAAATTTGTGTATACTAGGACCCCACAGCACTAAGCATCAAAAGAATAAATTATAAATTCTTGATCTATCTGAAATTTAGCAACCAGCTAGCTATTTAGAACCAAAAGTTTACAAGAAAACCCAATAAATTCATAAAACTTTCGAATAGGTATTCCTCATTATTACAACCCGGAATGTGAAATAAACTGCTGGGAGGTGGACTCGTATAGCTCTATATATATCTCTTAGACAATATAACACATACTATAAGTAGTTTGATGTTGCAGTGACCACCAGTCATGAACCTTTTGTTTGACACAGTTTTATGGCTCGATCTTTCCGGATAACCAACGGAGTTTATATAATAACTTGCATTCTACGTATAGGAATAGAACGAGGAAAGATTTATTAGAAACTAGACTCCACTACCTTTCCAATGACCTATTACATGATAAGTTTTGATTAACCAAACTGCTCCAGAAATTCAAAAAAACCTATCAGCTGTGCTGAATTATGCAGCATGACAGTTTTGACCAACATTCATTGTTTCAGTCATAGCTTAAGTTACAGGTACCTGATGAGGGCATGGTATGAATCGTTGGAAAGTAGACTCGATTATCTTTCCAACGGTATAAAATATGATACCATTAAACCCCAACATACTGATGATCTGCACCCGAATTTACAGGTTATGATCCTGAACAGATTCCTGCACCTATAAGGGGTATTCTCTATTCACTCAAAATAATTAATTTATTCAGAAACTTTTAAAAGAAATATGGGGGAATCATAGATTGGGGGTTCCCTTAGATGACACAAATTGATCATTATATGTGCCTTAGAATTTCTCCGAATTTGAAAATTAAAAACAAGATAAGCTTGGTCAAGTTAAGATCTCCCCCACTACATTATTAATACTATAGAAATCTTTCACCTTCCATTAATTAATAAGTACAATCGAATTAACCCATTAATATCAAGCCTAAAATCATACCTTCTCATGCTTAAGGACTTCATGAAATATCCTTAGGGCAAAAAAAATAAAATAAAATAGATCAACGGAAGGTCCCCCACCTCACCTCCTTTTCCTTAATCAAGTCATAAATTTCATCTTACTCTAGTTTGGCAACATGAGGGAACAAGAACATGGCTTTAATTCCTCAACCCTAAGTAATATAGACTTCCCCATTTCCCGATCCGCGAGAGAGAGAGAGAGAGAGAGAGAGAGAGAGAGTAGAGAGGATCTCTTAGGGTTTGAAATTTTTGGATGAGAATGAGAGAGGGTTTTGAGAGAAATTTCTCTCTAGGGTTCCCTAATTTAGAGAGATGAAAGGGAACGTAACTTTCAGCCTGAGAAAGGAAAGAGAGAGATGGGAAACTTTTTTCATCCCTCCATTTACACATAACCCCCTTCCCAAACAAAATTTGCACTATGAATTTCTCTCCCTTCCTCTCATGAAGCCACATGTCCCTACTCATGCCACATGTCTCCACCATTCCCAAATAAAATCTTAGCCATCCATCTACCCACTTCATGCATACCTACCCTCTTCCACTAACTATTATGAATATATAATTATAGTATTTTTCTTGGTATTTACTTGTATTATCTTGTATTTACACAATATTCCAATACATCCATGCAATGTATATATTTATATACACACATATGTTCCATATCCATATATATACATGCCAAAATATTCTTACACCTATATTTAAAATTATTAAATATTTATTTCACTTCAAATTTCCCCCATAATAAAAATTAAAATAAATAAAAATTCTATTTTACACAAAACACGTTCAATCATCATCTTAAATAATTCTGTCGGATCACGTTAATCAAATATTAGGATATTAAATTAGGATTTTAAATAATCGGGGTGTTACAGTTCTACCCCCCTTACAAAAGTTTCGTCCTCGAAACTTAGCACCTGAGTAAGTATAAAATCTTTGCATTTTTCCTGCTTATCACAAAATCTTTCTATGATGCAATATCTTTCTCGATTATTCACCTCAAAAATTCATTATCCCCTAATCACATCTACACTATGTTCTTACGATCCAAATTAATCTTGGCTCGCTTGATATTTTAATCATTCCCTTACTCCAGTGTCCCATACCACTGGCAGCTCATACTGAGGGCCCACACCCCTAGCAGAGCACATTCGAATTATGGCATGTGGGTACCATAATCCAAACATAAGGCAATGACTAAATATCTTGCGCTTCGGGATTAATCATACGCGTAAGAACTCCTACCCCCTTAAACTATCCATATCAAACAACACATTCATATACATACAACGCACAAGCATACAATTCAAACATAGCAACCAGTTCTATCAATCAATCATCTTCCTACTATACCTGCTCTAGGTCAAATCCTTATGCGAAAACCCTGAGCTCTGATACCAACTGTAACGGTCCCAGTTTTTAGATCCTCAATTAACATAAACATTCTTTTAACTGATAGATTATCATAATCACCTCCCAATCTATATAAAAAAATTTGGCAGCACTTTCTTTGTAAATATTGATATAGCCAAATATACAATTTTATCCACAATAATTTCGGCCAACATCCGCCTACTTATTCTCAATTCAAACATGTAAATTAAAGTCAATAACTGCCCATACCATCATAATAATATTTCAGCTCATGACGGCATACTTATTCTCCAATTACAATTTCGGCTTGACATTGCCTACTTATATGAAAATAAAAGAATCATATGCTCGAGAGTACCCCTCTCGACATTCAGAGCCTCCTTCTCGGCATCCACCATATAACACTAAATTATTTATAACTCCAACTCATCAAGATTTTAGCCATCTAACTTATACTATAATTAGCATCAATAAGAATGTAAACAATACAATATGAAGTTTTACAAATACAATTACAACTCCAAAACTGCTCTATATAACAGAATTCCAACGAAGCGCTTGAAACCTTAAATTGAGCCTTCGCCTTACCATAACCTGAAAAAAATAATAAATCTGTGGGAGCTGAGCTCAAGGAGCTCAGTGAAGAGTAAAAGAGAATGAGGAATATCATATACAAAATAAAAGGAAGCATGTTTTTCTTCAAATGGCGAGGCGAAAAAATGAAATAAAGAAAGAAATAATTATACCAACCTAAACAGTCGCCCCGACTATCACTATAGTTTGTCAAATTGAGTTGACTCTTTCGACCAATGACTGTACAACTTAAATCTCTGCACTGATTTTATAAGGTTATGAGTTGTATCGAACACCTTACTTTAGTGACTTACTTTATTACCAGATTCATTCGTGTATACATAATATATACACTATACACGATGATACATCAATCACAGTAAGTTAACCCAGATGGTACATATATTATAAAATATACTAATATGTTGTATATCATATCACCATTCAAGTACTGCATGGATTAACCCTTGCACTTTCACCCATTATATAATATTTCATTATCTCTTGTAATAAAGCAGAGTTTCACAGTCATGCATAAAGGACAAGCATATAACACTATTCGATTTTAATAAGCACATCTTATTTCATGACACACGACCCATCTCATACCCCGTCTTCACACCTACCAGCTCCCGCTGGCCCCTTCCTTCGTTTAACACACACAATGTCATACCCCGTCTTCACACCTACCAGCTCCCGCTGGCCCCTTCCTACATTTAACACACACAATATCATACCCCGTCTTCACACCTACCAGCTCCCGCTGGCCCCTTCCTACATTTAACACACACAATATCATACCCCGTCTTCACACCTACCAGCTCCCGCTGGCCCCTTCCTACATTTACATGAGAATAACACGACATGCATACACATTACATACACATTACATATACATCAACTATCAAGGTAACACACACAGTGCCTGTTGTGTTGTGATATACTTTTTCCATTCACCAATCATGTCATTGATGTGTCACACATAGTCAAGTTCGTGTAACTAACAAATATATGCACGCATTCAAACATACATACTACTTACACTTCTCATTCATTTACGACGCATCAGTTACATTCTCGATACTCGTTCTTTATACGATTAGTTCTTTTATCTAGTTATGATTCTTCATTCACATATTGGATATTTGGGCATGAAATTAACTTCACTACTTATCTGTGATTAGAGTCTTAGCATGTCTTGAACATAATAGTAGTCCACTAGTCATCCAGCATAATAATCAATAAGCAATCATTAACAAGGTATCAACTATATATATATGGTTCTACGATGTAAAACAAGAGTATATGTACAAGTACTATACACACACCCCACGTCCATACTCCTTAATGATGTAACCGACTACTTAATCCAAATCTTGTGTGTCTCATATATATACACTTCGGCTTAGTGTCACACTACACATTGATAATCTATTCGACTATCGATCTTACTAAAAATTTTATGATTATTAACTAACACATTAATTTATGAGTATTATTCTTATAGAATCATCATCATACTTCACTAGCTATATTATATTCAAATTCTAATTTAATTACACAGTTATTATACAACCAAAATTTTATTTCACTGCAACTGGTGATTTAGATCGAAAGATCAGAAGCAGTGCTCCAATTATATATCTCAACTATCCGCCTTGAACGGATCATATTTTGAATATCCAATATCACAAATTCAATTCTAATTTACTACCGATCTTTATTTCAATGTCTAGATTCTTTCAAGCATTCTGATACTCGAATAAGAAACTGCTTTCAATTAAGAGCAACTCGTGCAACTATCACACATGATTTATATATATATAAATCTCAAGACTACATAGAAGGACTCATGAAGTTTCAAGACGATAACAATAATAGATGATCTTTGATGATTGTGATATCGGAAAAACTGATTTCAAGTCTAAGTAAGTTACAAAGTTTTTTTTTCCTAATTCCTATAGAAAGGGAAAGAGTTTTTCATTGGTACATCATATATCCTAATTAAGTATAAAGAACATCACTAGTGGGTCACAACGAAACCATGTGGTTAATTTATGGATCAACAGGGCAAGTAAGACTTTTACGCTCTTATTTGTCAATTGGCGAAAAGAATGAAAGTCTACTGCTATATATAACTTATTTTCTTTACCTACTTTCTTTCCTTCCTACAAGTATCAGTAGGTTCTCAGTCATCTGGATATCATATAAGTTAATTAGAAGGTAACTATAACAAGAGAATTTCTATACATCAAAAGATTCTATCTTTCGAACAATCACTGATATTTTTATTATAACTTTTATTTCAGATATTTAAATAAAATATGAGAAATTTTGCTAGAAACTAGACTTAATTACCTTTCCAATGATATATTATATGACAAGTTTAATTTAAGAAAAATATACTAAATAATCAGAAACTTCTTGATCGGTTAAAAATTCTGCAACACAGTAGTGTTGACCAACTTGCCGTATTTTGACGATAACTTTCAACACAGACATTCAATAGGGATACGGTAAGAACCGTCAGAAAGCTGACTTGATTATCTTTCTAACGACATATAATATGATACTTATTACTCATAATACATAGGCGAACTCCCTCTGAATTTACAGATCATAAAAACTGGACAGATTTGCACACATTTCTAATGTCCCCAAATTTTGGGTTAGTTTCAAATGTTTTTAAATCCCTTCACCAAATTAAATCACAACTAATAGTTCTCTTATTTGATTACTCTATTCAGAATAAAATGAGTTAGGTCATGAAGTTACTTTATTTTTGTCAAGGAAATATAAAAATTATATCAAAATAGATCGAAGAGTTTCCCATCCTCTTTCTCATAATCTAATATCATAACCACAACAAATTTATAAATTTCATTTGAGATCAATCAATATACTGAGAGATCTAAAGATATATCATCAAATTTTGCAAGAAAATAAAGGGGAAAAAGGAAAACTTTGGAACTCCCTCACCTTGCTCCGTCGGCCGGCCGCAGCCCATGGCCGGTCGCCGCGCCCCCATGGCCGGCCGCCCTTGGCCGGCCGACCCTTCGGCCGCCCCGATCCGCGAGAGAGAGAGAGAGAGAGAGAGAGAGAGAGAGAGAGTAGAGAGGATCTCTTAGGGTTTGAAATTTTTGGATGAGAATGAGAGAGGGTTTTGAGAGAAATTTCTCTCTAGGGTTCCCTAATTTAGAGAGATGAAAGGGAACGTAACTTTCAGCCTGAGAAAGGAAAGAGAGAGATGGGAAACTTTTTCATCCCTCCATTTACACATAACCCCCTTCCCAAACAAAATTTGCACTATGAATTTCTCTCCCTTCCTCTCATGAAGCCACATGTCCCTACTCATGTCACATGTCTCCACCATTCCCAAATAAAATCTTAGCCATCCATCTACCCACTTCATGCATACCTACCCTCTTCCACTAACTATTATGAATATATAATTATAGTATTTTTCTTAGTATTTACTTGTATTATCTTATATTTACACAATATTCCAATACATTCATGCAATGTATATATTTATATACACACATATGTTCCATATCCATATATATACATGCCAAAATATTCTTACACTTATATTTAAAATTATTAAATATTTATTTCACTTCAAATTTCCCCCATAATAAAAATTAAAATAAATAAAAATTCTATTTTACACAAAACACGTTCAATCATCATCTTAAATAATTCTGTCGGATCACGTTAATCAAATATTAGGATATTAAATTAGGATTTTAAATAATCGGGGTGTTACAGAGAAGATGTAGTTCAAGTAAAAATAAATATGGACAAAGCTGGTGCATAAATGTCCTAAGAACACCCACTTCGTACTGAGATGAAAATGTGAATAATACCTATATGTTAAGAAGATCTATTAAAATACCAAAAATGTATCAACTAATATGTTATGCTCTAACTAAATTTCTTGGTGACAAAATTTGTGTATACTAGGACCCCACAGCACTAAGCATCAAAAGAATAAATTATAAATTCTTGATCTATCTGAAATTTAGCAACCAGCTAGCTATTTAGAACCCAAAGTTTACAAGAAAACCCAATAAATTCATAAAACTTTCGAATAGGTATTCCTCATTATTACAACCCGGAATGTGAAATAAACTGCTGGGAGGTGGACTCGTATAACTCTATATATATCTCTTAGACAATATAACACATACTATAAGTAGTTTGATGTTGCAGTGACCACCAGTCATGAACCTTTTGTTTGACACAGTTTTATGGCTCGATCTTTCCGGATAACCAACGGAGTTTATATAATAACTTGCATTCTACGTATAGGAATAGAACGAGGAAAGATTTATTAGAAACTCGACTCTACTACCTTTCCAATGACCTATTACATGATAGGTTTTGATTAACCAAACTGCTCCAGAAATTCAAAAAATCTATCAGCTGTGCTGAATTCTGCAGCATGACAGTTTTGACCAACATTCATTGTTTCAGTCATAGCTTAAGTTACAGGTACCTGATGAGGGCATGGTATGAACCGTTAGAAAGTAGACTCGATTATCTTTCCAACGGTATAAAATATGATACCATTAAACCCCAACATACTGATGATCTGCACCCGAATTTACAGGTTATGATCCTGAACAGATTCCTGCACCTATAAGGGGTATTCTCTATTCACTCAAAATAATTAATTTATTCAGAAACTTTTAAAAGAAATATGGGGGAATCATAGATTGGGGGTTCCCTTAGATGACACAAATTGATCATTATATGTGCCTTAGAATTTCTCCGAATTTGAAAATTAAAAACAAGATAAGCTTGGTCAAGTTAAGATCTCCCCCACTACATTATTAATACTATAGAAATCTTTCACCTTCCATTAATTAATAAGTACAATCGAATTAACCCATTAATACCAAGCCTAAAATCATACCTTCTCATGCTTAAGGACTTCATGAAATATCCTTAGGGCAAAAAAAATAAAATAAAATAGATCAACGGAAGGTCCCCCACCTCACCTCCTTTTCCTTAATCAAGTCATAAATTTCATCTTACTCTAGTTTGGCAACATGAGGGAATAAGAACATGGCTTTAATTCCGCAACCCTAAGTAATATAGACTTCCTCATTTCCTATCAATTAGTGGCATCTAGATATACACTTGGTATGAGAGGAATTCTCTACTAAATCAATAAAATTTCAGAATTCAACAAGGCAAGAAAGAAATAGATTCAAAATAACTCCCCTCACCTTCGATGTCGATCGCCGACCGCATGCGCTGCTGCGCCTCCCTCGTGTGCCGCCGCCCATGGCCAACCAAGATCCCCCCCTCAACCAGGCCACGCGCGGCCTGGGCGCCGCCCTCGCGCGGCCGTGCGCAGCCCCGCGCGGCTGTGCGCCGCCCCCGCGCGTGCTGCGCGGCTGTGGTGGCGCGCGGCTGCTGCCGCCCCCTGGCTCCGGCTGGGGGGTGCAAGAGAGAGAGAGAGAGAGTTGAGAGTGGATCTAGGGTTTCAGTTGGGAGAGAAGACTGTATTATTTTTTTTTACAGAGAGGAGAGAAACTCTCCCCTCAGATCTCAACGTAAGGGGAGGTTATTTTGCATAGAGACCACTAATAACCCTAGTCATTACAAAGACACCCTCTCCACTAATCTTGCCACTTGGCCAAGGCTAGGATCAAAATGATCCTAGCCTTACACCTCACCTCTTCATGCAAACCTAACTCATCCACTAACTCCAAGTAATAAAAAATTTGATCTACAAATACATAGTATTTGTTTAGGTATGTACTAATTTTGGGAATACTATAAGATATACCTAAATTTGCAATATCTAAGATATTGATGTGATATGGTATGCGGATGATGTCAGAACTCAGTGATAGAGTTAAACTTACAACGTTTCATAACAAGTCGCGATCTTCAGCAGGAATAAATCTAAAATAATTGTATGGCAAGATGGGTTTAAACAAAAATATTTATACTCGTAGATCGGACAATTTTAATCTTCACGAACCACATGCAATGCTTCAGTTAAGGAATAATCCACTTGCAATATCAAAGCAATATAACACAAGGGTAAAAGAATCACGCTCGCTCACCAATATTTGTGGACAACAGAGAATTAATAATAATTTTCTAGAGATAAAATAATGCAGTAGAATCTAACAGATATCCTGAATTTGCTGAAAATAAAAGTTACCTGTTGAAGCATTGACTTGATTTACCTTCCCTTCAGATTGGATTGTGGCCTGATACTTTTCTTTGCCGCTTGCAGGAGGATGGATGTGGGCGAAGAAGATAATCCCCTTGCTGTCGCGCAAGAGAGGAATTGGTTGTGGGCGGCAGGGCAATGGCACAGCAAGAAGGGAAATCCCTGTTCGAAATCCCTGTTCTCTGCCCCAAAAGTTCCAAAGAAAAAAAACTCGAGAGAGTAATCAAGTACTGAAGCATTCCACTGACATGACTCTACATCAATAATCTCAGATTGTTCAAATTGGAGCCAAGAAGGGCAAAGAACAACTCGCAGGGGTTTCAGTTTCTTTCTTGGAGGATGAAGCTTACACAAGGGGATGGTTGGTGGAAGCTTGAAGGCATGTGCTGGTGATGGAGAATAGTTGCAACCTGCTGGTGGATGATGGCGCCGGCGTCAACTTCGATTGGACGAGGGCGGGACCAGTCAGCGACCAACCGGAGATGATGAATAGGGCTTGGATTGGGTTTGCCGCTGGTTGAAGATGGGAGGAGGCGCAGGACTTCGATGGCGTGATGTTGATGATGATGGCGTGGAGAAGAGGATCGGTGGGCTCGCCTAGGGAAGCCGGCGAGGTGCTGATGTAGAGGGAGAGGGAGAAAAGATGGGATGGGTTCGCTGCTATCGAACCGAGAAAGGGAGAAGGGAGATGAGGTGTTTTGCTGCTGGTGGGTAAAAACAAGTAGGGATTGACTTTGTTTTGTGGTGAAGGAGCAGATGGATTTCTGTTTTGTTTTGTTTTCTTTTTTTTTTTTTTTTGTTGCTGATGCTCACGCTAGAAGACAACGGAGAGGAGGAAAAGGAGGCTTTGTGGGATTACAGAGCACATGTATTGCTGTTGATTGGAGATTTGTGAGAAGTGGGATTTTGAATTAAGGATAGGATTTGCAATTGGGATTTTTGAGATAAAGATAAGATAGTGGGGATAATTAGGATAAGGTTTCACACTCAAAATCCTATCTCGAAAAAGAGTTTCACACTCAATCTCATTTTAAATTTTCAAATAGAAATCTAATATTTTCATTAATCAAGAGTGCATTGTTTTACAACTTATTAGACCCTTGCCTTTATAGGCTTACAAACTGACGACTTTCTCCACGTAGTCGATGTGGGACTAAAAGGAGAAATATAAAATTAAAACAAAGAAACAACATGGACTCAAATAAATAAAAATACAGACTCCAGCTAAAACCAAATAGACGCAGCACGATGCCTCCTGCGCTGATACACGCGATCGAATCTCCCCGGGCGCGCTGATGCCATGTCCCCATCATTCTCCCCAGGTGGGAGAGAACTTGACCCCGTCGAGTCATGTGTGAAGGAGCTCTCATAATACTCCAACTGATCTGGATCAATCTGCTGCAACTCACTGCGATCTAGCCACGTGTCCTCAGCAGGTGACTTCCCTTTCCAGCGTATCAGATACCGTTGAGTTCCACCATCTCTTGTGGAGATAATTTTATCATCTAGAATTTTATCAATATTCTCTGTTGTATTAGGACTGATATCTGGGAGTGGTGGAAGTGGGGGTCCCTCAGAAAATGGCTCAGGGGTAGCTCATCAACCAATGGGTTTTGCTGGTTTAAATTTGGACCCTTGTATTCTACTAGATCCTCAATATTGAAAGTAGGATTAATTCCAAAATCTTCAGGAAGATCAATAACATAAGCATTGTCATTAAGTTTTGTTAAGATTTTGAATGGTCCAGCACTACGAGCATGTAATTTTTTAACAGTTCCCGGTGGAAACCGTTCCGGACGAATCCGACCATCACAAGATCGCCATATCAAAAGTTTTAAATTTTCTCCTAACATCAGCTCGTAGCTTGTAGTCAAAGTTGCTTTGTTAATTTTATCACTGAGACCTGGTGCAATTCATGCATATGCGTGGCAAAGGAGGATGCAGACTCAGAGACTCTATAATGATCAACCATGGGAATGAGATCAATGGGCTGCCTAGGCTTAAAACCATATACTATTTCATGTGGACTTTTACCTGTTGTCCTATTAACTGATGAATTATATGCAAACTCGGCAATAGACAACTTTAGATCCCAACTTCCAATATGTTCGCCAACAAGGGTACGCAATAAATTTCCTAAACTTCTATTCACAACCTCGGTTTGACCGTCGGTCTGAGGGTGAAAAGCAGTAGAGATTTTAATTTTGTCCTAACATGTGCCAAAGGGTCTTCCAGAAATAACTAGTGAACTTAACGTCTCTATCCGACACAATAGTCTTAGGTAGACCGTGCAGTTTTAACGACACCATCGAAAAATTTTTTTGCCACTTTAGAGGCGTCAGAAGTACGGGAGCAGGCAGAAAGTGGGCCATTTTAGAAAGCGATCCACGACAACTAGGACTGAATCATGCTTTCTGAGAGTTTTTGGGAGTCCTAACACAAAGTCCATACTAACATCCTGCCATGGACAATTCGGAACCGGTAATGGAGTATACAAACCGGTGTTCTGTTTCTGTTGCTTTGCAAGTTGACAGGTGTGACACCTTCCAACATGTTTGGTAACATCACGTTTTAACCTGGCCAATAGAACCGATACTCAACGGCTTCTATGGTCTTCTCATTCCCGAAATGCCCAGCTAGACCACCGGCATGCAATTCCCACACAAGAAATTCTCTAAGGGAGGTTCTTGGGATGCATAACTTTCGGCCTAGAAAGAGATACCCATCATGTAGGGTATAACCATCCACTTCTTGAGTCGATCCATCTATCAATATGGCGTATATGTCGCAAAAATCGGGACACGACTCGTATTCAGCTTTTATTTTCTCAAAGCCGTTTACCACCGTGGACATCTTGGTCAAAATGAAAATACGGCGGCTGAGAGCATCCGCGGCTTTGTTTTCTACTCCCCTTTATGGCGTAGAGTGAACGTGTAGTCTTGAAGGAACTCAATCCATCGTCCATGTCGCGCGTTCAACTTCTTTGAGAGTAGATGTACTTTAGGGCCTCATGATCAGAGAAGAGAACAAACTCATGCGGCAAAAGGTAATGTCGCCATAGCGAAGTGCCTGAATCACCGCATAGAATTCTTTATCATAAGTGGAGTATCGTTGTCTGGCATCATTCAGCTTCTCACTGAGTAAGCAACTGGATGACCTTCTTGAGCGAGGACTCCGCCTATTCCAATTCCTGATGCGTCACACGCTACTTCAAAGACTTTAGAAAAATCAGGGAGACGCATAACAGGAGCACTGACCATTCTCTTCTTGATCTCGACAAATGCCTTCGTGGCAGCATGAGACCAGTTGAATTCTCCCTTCTTCAAACAGTCAGTGATTGGAGCCATGACAGTGCTAAATCCTTTAATGAACCGACGATAGAAGGTAGCAAGTCCGTGAAAACTTCTTACATCACGAATCGTCTTAGGCTCGGGCCATTCCTCAATGGCTCTGATCTTCTCAGGATCCGCAGAAACTCCATCAGCAGATACCACAAATCCGAGGAATTGAACTTGTGACGAGAGAAAGGTGCACTTCTTAGGATTAGCGTACAACTCTTCCTTCCTCAATACAGAACAAACTTGACGTAGATGGTCGAGGTGTTGCTCACGAGATTGGCTGTAGATGAGAATGTCGTCAAGTACACTACTAAGAATTTGCCCATAAATGGACGTAGTACTTGCGTCATTACTCGCATGAAAGTGCTCGGAGCATTGGTCAATCCAAAAGGCATGACCATCCACTCATATAACCCATCCTTCGTTTGAAGGCGGTCTTCCACTCATCTCCAGGACGGATGCGAATTTGGTGATAGCCACTCTTGAGATCAATCTTGGAGAAAATAGTGGCACCAGACATCATATCCAACATATCGTCCAGTCTAGGTATGGGAAACGATATTTAACCGTTATCTTGTTAATGGCACGACTATCCACGCACATACGCCAAGATCCGTCTTTTTTTGGGCGTCAGTAGGGCGGGAACCGCGCAAGGACTCATGCTCTCTTGAATGAAGCCCTTCCTCATCAATTCATCAACTTGCCTCTTGAGTTCGACATGCTCGGTGGGGTTCATTCTATAGTGGGGCAAGTTAGGAAGACTAGCTCCCGGGACTAGATCAATAGCGTGCTGTATGTCACGCATCGGTGGCAGCTTGTCTGGGATCTTCAGGAAACACTCAGCGAATTCCGCAATCAATGGTGTGACTTCGGAGGAATCGCAGTGTTGGATTCCTTAGTAACTTCCTTGGTCGCGAGGATCACGAAGGGAGCTCCTTTTTACTACATCTTGACTGAAAGCTTTTGCCGTAATCAAGCTGATACTGTTAGTTTTCTTCACTGTGACAGGCTTTGGTTCAGATGATTCAGTCTTGGGCTCACGAGGTAACAACTTGATCTTCTTTCCTCGTGTTTCAAATTGACACATGTTCGACGGCGTAAATGGTAACATCCTTGTCGTATAGCCATGGTCGTCCAAGGATAATGTGACCCACATCCATAGATACGACATCGCACCAAATTTTGTCCTTGTAAAGACCGAAGTCTATCGGGACAGACATCTTTGCTTGACTTCCAGTGCTGAAGAGTTAATCCACGTTACTCTATAGGGATGTGGATGGGGTTCAGCCTTCAGGCCAATTTTGGCAATTACTGTAGACGACACAGCATTAATACAACTTCACTGTCTACAATTATCTTGCAGCTTCTACCACCAATCTTCATAATGATGTGAAACATGGTGGTTCGTCTCCAGTCATCTTTCTCCTTGGTTGAGATAAGCACATCTGACGACGGATAATGAATCGACGTCGTAGGTTGAATGCAGATTAGACCAATGCTATCACCTGTGGTATCGTCGTCCATATCAGATTCTTCTTCTTCTCCCTGGAAAATAAACTCCTCAGATTCCGTTTCTGATACTACTTCAGGTTCCCCATTGATAAGGCAATTTTGACCGGAGTTGGACAATTGGCAGCTACATGTCCATATCCCTGGCACTTGTAACATTTGATTGTGGGATTCAGTTTGGAGAACTCTCTATCAGTGCCTTTGCCTTTATTCTCGATACTCTTGCCTTTAGTATCTACCTTGTGGAAGAAGTTTGACTTTGAAAACGGTTGGGGTATGAACCCGAGTTGGGCCTAGTTGTTTGCACATGACTCTTAGAAACAGAACTAGATTTGACCGCATCTAAATCTTGGACTAATGCGTAGGCCTTTTCGAGCTCGGTGATTTCACGAGCTAAAAGTTCAGTTCGTAAGTCTTCCCTAAGTCCGGCTCTAAACCTAGACATGATTTGAGCTTGCCTTCAGTGTTAGGGCGTTGCATCTAATGAGGAACTCATCGAATTTTTCCACATATTCCTGAGCTGATTTGTTGCCTGAGTGTATCGGTGCCACTTGTCCATAAGACGAGCACTGAACGTGGCGGCACGTACTTTCTTTAAGTTCATCTTTCATTCTTCTCCAAGTATCGATTGGTTCTTGGTCACGAGCAGCACGCATGTTTACCAAGTTAGTCCAATACTGGCTAGCTTGACCGGTTTACTTCATCGCTGCAAACTTGACTTTTTGGGCTCAGTGAGATCGTACCACGTGAAGTACTTGTCAAGTTGTTGAGTCCAATCAAGAAAAAATTGTGGATCATGACGTCCATCGAATGTTGGGACATCAACCTTGATACTCTTCAAGAACTGACTATCAGGGTCCGCTCACCACGTCCTTGGTATGGTACCAACCGATTACGTTCTCCTTCATGTTCATTGCGGTTCTCGAGACGAGTTTCAACTCTACCTAACCTATCCCAGTCTGGACTGCAGTTTGGGTCAGGTTGGCTAGTTGGGCTTGTATGGCAGCGATTGCATCGGCGAGTTGTTGGGGATCCATAGTTGTTATGCCAGACTCACTAGACTCTCCTAGCAAATAGGGGTGACCACTACGGGTGGGCATGCACTAACAAGATCTAGATGAATGCAAGTAAAAAATTTTTTTTTTTTTTTTTTAATCCTACCTAAACCATGCTCTGATACCAAAATGATGTGATAGGTATGCGGATGATGTCAGAACTCAGTGATAGAGTTAAACTTACAACGTTTCATAACAAGTCGCGATCTTCAGCAGGAATAAATCTAAAATATTGTATGGCAAGATGGGTTTAAACAAAATATTTATACTCGTAGATCGGACAATTTAATCTTCACGAACCACATGCAATGCTTCAGTTAAGGAATAATCCACTTGCAATATCAAAGCAATATAACACAAGGGTAAAAGAATCACGCTCGCTCACCAATATTTGTGGACAACAGAGAATTAATATAATTTTCTAGAGATAAAATAATGCAGTAGAATCTAACAGATATCCTGAATTTGCTGAAAAAAAAGTTACCTGTTGAAGCATTGACTTGATTTACCTTCCCTTCAGATTGGATTGTGCCTGATACTTTTCTTTGCCGCTTGCAGGAGGATGGATGTGGGCGAAGAAGATAATCCCCTTGCTGTCGCGCAAGAGAGGAATTGGTTGTGGGCGGCAGGGCAATGGCACAGCAAGAAGGGAAATCCCTGTTCGAAATCCCTGTTCTCTGCCCCAAAAGTTCCAAAGAAAAAAAAACTCGAGAGAGTAATCAAGTACTGAAGCATTCCACTGACATGACTCTACATCAATAATCTCAGATTGTTCAAATTGGAGCCAAGAAGGGCAAAGAACAACTCACAGGGTTTCAGTTTCTTTCTTGGAGGATGAAGCTTACACAAGGGGATGGTTGGTGGAAGCTTGAAGGCATGTGCTGGTGATGGAGAATAGTTGCAACCTGCTGGTGGATGATGGCGCCGGCGTCAACTTCGATTGGACGAGGGCGGGACCAGTCGGCGACCAACCGAGATGATGAATAGGGCTTGGATTGGGTTTGCCGCTGGTTGAAGATGGGAGGAGCGCAGGACTTCGATGGCGTGATGTTGATGATGATGGCGTGGAGAAGAGGATCGGTGGCTCGCCTAGGGAAGCCGGCGAGGTGCTGATGTAGAGGGAGAGGGAGAAAAGATGGGATGGGTTCGCTGCTATCGAACCGAGAAAGGGAGAAGGGAGATGAGGTGTTTGCTGCTGGTGGGTAAAAACAAGTAGGGATTGACTTTGTTTTGTGGGTGAAGGAGCAGATGGATTTCTGTTTTGTTTTGTTTTCTTTTTTTTTTTTTTGTTGCTGATGCTCACGCTAGAAGACAACGGAGAGGAGGAAAAGGAGGCTTTGTGGGATTACAGAGCACATGTATTGCTGTTGATTGGAGATTTGTGAGAAGTGGGATTTTGAATTAAGGATAGGATTTGCAATTGGGATTTGAGAGATAAAGATAAGATAGTGGGGATAATTAGGATGAGGTTTCACACTCAAAATCCTATCTCGAAAAAGAGTTTCACACTCAATCTCATTTTAAATTTTCAAATAGAAAATCTAATATTTTCATTAATCAAGAGTGCATTGTTTTACAACTTATTAGACCCTTGCCTTTATAGGCTTACAAACTGACGACTTTCTCCACGTAGTCGATGTGGGACTAAAAAGGAGAAATATAAAATTAAACAAAAGAAACAACATGGACTCAAATAAATAAAAATACAGACTCCAGCAAAACCAAATAGACGCAGCACGATGCCTCCTGCGCTGATACACGCGATCGAATCTCCCCGGCGCGCTGATGCCATGTCCCCATCAGATATACTCCCATATACTCTAATATCATAATTATGTTGGCATAAAATACCTATATATATATTTTTAACATGCATATTTATTTAAATTCTTCCAATAATCCATCTCAAATTTCCTTGATAAATTTCAAATTTATTATCACATAAATATAACCAAATTAAAATTTCCTGATTTTCTTTATAATCTCAATAATCCAGAATGTAGTGTTAAATCAGGGTTTAAAAATTTGGATGTTCTTTATAATCTCAATAATCCAAGAATGTATGTTAAATCAGGGTTTAAAAATTTGGGGTGTTACATATACTCACGCTCTTGAACACTCCTTGGAGACATCTTTGTAGATAATTTGAAGTGTGGCGCCATGGGTGTACTAACAGACTTAGTATCCTTGCCGATATTAAACTTCTGCAGTACCTTCTCCAAATAGCCCTTCTGTGTCAAACTTATCCTGCCAGCTTTCCTGTCTCTAGTGATCTCCATGCCCAATACTTTCCTTACTTCACCCAGGTCCTTCATCTCGAATTCTGATGATAGATCTTTCTTCAAAGAATCAATTGCAGACCTCGACCTTGAAGCAATCAACATATCATCTACGTAAAGAAGTAGATAGATATATTCTCCTGAAGATAACTTGTTGTAGTACACACATGGATCAAAATGGCTACGTGTGTACTTCTTCTTCCTGATGAAGCTATCAAATCGCTTGTACCACTGTCTAGGAGACTGCTTCAAACCGTACAGCGACTTCTTTAGCTTACATACTAACTCCTCTTTCCCTGCAGCTTTGTAACCTGTGGGCTGTGTCATGTAGATCTCCTCCTCAAGATCGTCGTGGAGAAAGCGGTCTTCACATCAAGTTGGTCAAGGTCCAACTCATTCTGTGCCACCAAGGCCAATAGAATCCGAATAGACGAGTGTTTCACTACCGGGGAGAACACCTCGTTGTAGTCGATTCCTTCTCTCTGAGCGTAGCCTTCAGCCACCAGCCTTGTCTTGTAGCGCACTGTATCTTCTTGGAGAGATCCTTTCTTCTTAGCAAATACCCACTTGCACCCAATGGCCTTCTTCCCTTTGGGCAACTTAGTAAGTTCCCATGTGTTGTTCTTGTAGAGAGATTGCATCTCTTCACTCATGGCCTCTTTCCACATCCTTGCTTCTGTACTGATCTCAGCTTCCCTGAATGTAGATGGAATAGCCTCTTCAACAACTGGAAGTGCATATGCGACGACCATATCAGTGGTGAGCCAACCTGGTCTCCTAATATTTCTCCGTGGCCTTTCAACTGCAGTGGGATCTGGAACAGTATCCATGACCTGCTCCTGACCCTCTTCAACATCTTCAGTATCTCCTTCAGCTGCTTGATCACCACCCTGTGTCACCTCAGGAATGATCCGAACTGATACTGAATCCTCTAGAGATGGTGGATCTGCATCACTCTCCACCTGCTGCAATAGCTCCTTGGTCTTGCTTGTCTCCACCTGCTGAGAGACTGTAGGCTTTATCAAAGAGGCCTCATCAAATGTGACATCCTGCTGAGTATGAACTTGTTGTCCTTTTGGTCCCAAATCTTGAACCCCTTGGTTCCTCGCTTGAAGCCAACGAACACCCCTTTCTTTGCTCTCGGATCCAACTTGTCTTCTTTGACATGGTAGTAGGCTGGACATCCGAAGACCCGTAGCAAATCATAGTCCACAGCAGCTTTTCCTGACCAAGCTTCAAGAGGGGTCTTCCCCCCTATTGCAGACGATGGCAACCTGTTCACAAGATGGCATGATACCCCAAAGCTTCAGCCCAAAACTTCTTTGGCAGTCCTGCATTGGATAACATACACCGAACCTTCTCTAGCAAAGTTCGGTTCATACTCTCAGCCACCCCGTTTTGTTGCGGAGTCTCTCTTACTGTGAAGTGTCTCTCTATGCCCTCATCAAGACATAGCTTTAGGAAAGGATCCGATTTGTACTCTCCTCCATTGTCAGAACGGAGGACCTTGACCTTCCTTCCCGTGCTTCTCTCCAGGTTAGCCTTCCACTTCACAAACAATTCTAGGACTTCATTCTTGTGTCGCATAGTGTACACCCAACAGCGCCTAGAATAGTCATCGATGAACGACACAAAATAGTGGTTTCCCCCAATTGATGCAGTCTTGGTAGGTCCCCATACATCTGTGTGAACATAGTCAAGAATACCCTCCGTGCAATGTGAAGCTGTGCCAAACTTCACCTTTGTTTTCTTGCCTATGATGCAATGTTCACAGAGATCTAACTTGCAGGTCTCAGCACCCTTTA
The DNA here is from genome assembly GCA_038442645.1 of Agave tequilana. Lineage (NCBI taxonomy): Eukaryota > Viridiplantae > Streptophyta > Magnoliopsida > Asparagales > Asparagaceae > Agave > Agave tequilana. The sequence continues at coordinate 11,788 of JAVJIF010010456.1, read as the reverse complement.
GCAGCCCTTTCCTCACAAGAGCTTGCAATGATTTTTCCCCTGCATGTCCCAGCCTCATGTGCCACAGCCGGGTTGAATCTTCTTTCTGACTGGTAGAAGCTGCCACCTGCCCTGTCACTGTACTACCCTTCAAGTAATACAAGTTGTTCCGGCGATCGGCCTTCAACACCACCATTGAGCCCTTTGTCATTTTAAGAACACCTTCCTTAATAGACACTCCGAGTCCCAATGATTCCAAAGCTCCTACAGAGATCAAGTTCCTCTTCAGCTGAGGTACATATCTCACTTCTTTCAGCTCCCTCACCATCCCATCAAACATCCTGATTGGAATAGTGCCAACACCCTCCATGATGCACGGATGATCATCGCCCATGACGACCGAACACCCCTCCAACTTCTCAAAACTGGTAAACCAGTCTCGATTAGGGCATACATGATATGTTGCACCTGTGTCCAAGATCCACTCGTTCTCACCCGAGTAGCCTATGACGGGAGTGGTAACTGAAAACGAGAATACCGAAGAATCTGAATCTGATCCATCCGCCTGTGATTTTCTGCTTGCAGGTTTTACCACTTTTGCGAGATTTGCTTCAGATCTTGACTCTTTTTTCTTTCCCTTGAACTTTGGACAGTCTACTTTCCAGTGCCCAATCTCTTTGCAGAATGCACACTGATTTCTTTTAAGATCCCTGAATCCCGGCCTGAATTTCGATCTTCCTCTGATCTCCTTTCCCTTCCTTGATGAACCTCTGCCTCTCACCTCCAATGCCTCTGCCGATGACCCTGACTGAGAAGGATGCCTCTCCTTCTTCCTTGTCTCATAGCTCATCAATGCAGATGACACCTCATGGTAGTCCAAAGTCTGCCTACCATTGATAAACGTCATAGTGAATGTCTCATACTCCTCCGATGGGAGTGAGTTCAGGAGAATGACTGCCTTGTCTTCCTCTTCTACCTTGACATCCACGTTTATCAGATCTGTAAGAAGCTTTGTATATCGATTGATGTGCTCATTTACTGTGCTCCCCTTCTTCATTCGAAACTGATACAACTTACTCTTAAGCTGCAACCTGAATTCCACACTCTTCGTCAGGTATTTCTTTTCTAGGGTTTCCCACAGACTCTTTGCAGACGTCTCATGTTGCACAAGGTATTTGATGTCTTGTGTCAAGCATGAACGTATCAAGTCACATGCCGATCTATTCATCTTCGCCCACTCCTCATCGGTGGTTGTGTTCTTCTTCCTCTCCAATAGGAGAGTATCCTCAAGATTAGATGTGTTCAACGCATCCATAACTTCACACCTCCACATACCAAAGTTATTAGTGCCATTGAACTTCACAACTTCGATCCTTGGGTGAGAGTTCATTGTTCTAACAGATGTAACTTCTTCTGCCATTGAGATTTTTTTCTTGATCCTCTATTTATGCGGAAGATCAACTAACTTGAAATAGATCTATTACCCAGATAAAAATATGATTTTTACCTGTCCCGTGAAACCCTAGATTGAGTTTCTCACCAGATCTACTCCACCACGGATCCAACGAGCCCTCCTTGAGTCCTCCTGAGATCGACACACGATTTCTCGAACACCCAATACCTCAGATCTGAGATCGACACACGATCTCCATCGGATCCGATCTCGAGCCCTCTGAATCCTCAGAAATCCCAAAGAGCAACCTGGATGCTCTGATACCACTTGTTGTGCGCCGATGACAACAACCAATAGAGGATCCAACAGATCTCAACCACAAAGAACAATCAAATGAATCCAAGAAGAACAAACAATCGCAAAAACAAGATCTAACGAGGTTCGGCCAACGTGCCTACGTCCTCGGGGCAATCAATGGAGAGATTTGTATTAAGGAAGATGATTACAATAGCTATTAAGCCTCTTTGAATGCAAGAGAGCTCGTAGCTTTTCTTTTGCAGGTTATTAAACCCTAGAAACAACCCAACAGCCTTTTATACCAGCTGTTCCGCAATTTACGGAACAGCAGATTTTTGCCCAAACCCGGTCGTCGGTCGACCGGACCGGTCGACCGACCTCCCCCGGTCGACCCGTCCGGTCGACCCAAACAAACAGAGAGTTTGGTTGATTACAGTCAGGCTTCCCAGTCGACCCGGCCGGTCGACCGCGGAATGACCTGTGCACTTTGTGCACGTCGGTCGACCGGACCGGTCGACCGACTCTGCCTGAATCTGCTGCTGCTGCTGTTTTCTACTGCTGCTGTTTTGGCGATCTCCTCGACTCCTCGACGCGACCCCATGGCAATCCAGCAATCAAGTCAAATTCCTCTCTCTTCAACACCTCTCTCTCTCTCTCTCTCTCTCTCTCTCTCTCTCTCTCTCTCACACACACACACACACACACACACACGAACCCAACAAGAATCAAGGAAATATTCTCTCAACAAGAATCAAGGAAATACTCTCGAATCAAGGAAATACTCTCTCTCTCTCTCTCTCTCTCTCTCTCTCTCTCTCTCACGTGAACCCAACAAGAATCAAGGGAATGGGAATATTTGCCCCGAACACGCACACACCATGCCCCCATGAGAATCTCTCCTCTCTCTCCGATGTAGATTATTACTATTATTTGTTGTGTGTGAAGCTAATTTTTGGTTGTTTCCTCTGGGAACGCACAAGCTGCAGATGTTGACTACTAGGGCATTTAGATCCGAACTGGTCTCCAATATACTTGGGTAGGATATAGATTGTGATAATTCAAAGATATTAATTATTTATTTATATTTTTCAGGAAAGCGAAGACACTAAAGGGACCAATCCCAAAGAATCAAGGTATCAATACCTTCACTATGTTGGAAATAATAAAAACTACATCTTGTTTCTGTTATGTTATACAGACAAGACAAGAAGTAACTTATTTGATGATATAAGACAAATGTGCAATTCTAGTGCTGCGTGCAATCGGTTGTGTTTCACATTGCCAAACCCTAGCCTGGATAGAGACGTACCGCCATGTGAGGCGGCCTGCATGTTTTGCTTTGTCAAATTAAAAAATTTGTTAGATGTCTGCGAAAAGAATCCTTGAATAATAAATGGCTTGATGATACTCGTGATGTTCGCATAGATAACTCAGTCTTACACAGTACTTTCCGAGCAAAACGTGCTGCTATGTTTATCAATAGGTAAAGCGCATTCCATCCTGTAATGCAACAAATATAAAGGATGAGTCCAACATTATGAACAATTATTTTCTTTTCACATTCAGATTTGAACTTTGAAACCAACAGCAAGCAAGAGTATCCATCCACAAATGGTAGCATCTCATACAGTTCAAAGAAATATCAGCATCCCAAATGGCAACTTTTTATATAGAATAACAACACAGCACTAAATATCAAATAGTTAAAAGTTAATTCACATATATAAGAAGATCCAGTTTCGTTGGTTGGCTTAAATTATCACAAAAAAGTTCAGAAGATCTAGAGAAGTTTTGCTGGGCCTGTGTTTGTAAGAAAAACCATTTAGAAAAGAATGATCATGTAGCGGGGGGAAAGCACGAAATATAAAATAAAGGGCAACAAAAACATATTAACTGGAGATGCTACTACTAGGGAATATGATGGGACACGCTGCTAGAGGATGAGATGCTACTAGATATACCGCACGTGGCCAGTTCATCATTACAAATGCTACTATATACCGCACGTGGCCAGTTCATTTTACAATGCAACTCAGTTAAATGGCTCGCCACCCCACCCCCCCCTCGCTGCGTGGGGTGTGATAATTGTAGCAAAGCATCAGCAATCACCCCCGCCAGGCCCCCCCCCAACCCCACCCACACCCACGTACCCACACACACACAACCCCTTCCAATAATTGCAGCAACTTGTGAGTGGTGGGTGGGTTTTTTTTTGTTTTTTTGTGGTTTTTTCTTTTGGTGTGTGTGTGTGTGTGTGTGTGGTGGGGGGGGGGGGGGGGGGGGGGGTTGGTTTGTTGGGGTTGGAGAATGATTTGGAATGAAGTAATTCCTCACGCTGCATGTAATAATAATATTGAAAAATTGTGGGTAGTGGGTTGGTTTTTTTTTTTTTTTTTTTTTTTTTTTTTTTTTTTTTTTTTTTTTTTTTTGTGGGGTGGGTGGGGTGGGGGTGGGGGGTGTTGGGGTCTGGAGAATGATTTGAAATGAAGTAATTCCTCACGCTGCATGTAATAATAATATTGAAAAATTGGGGTGGTGGGTTCTTTTTTTTGTTTTTTTGTTTTTTGTTTTTTTGTGGGTGGGGGTGTTGGGGTTTGGAGAATGATTTTAAATGAAGTAATTCCTCAGGCTGCATGTAATAATAATATTGAAAAATTGTGGGTGTGGGTTGGGTTTTTTTTTTTTTTTTTGTTTTTTGTTTTTTTGTGTGTGTGTGTTGTGGGGGGGGGGGGGGGGGGGGGGGGGGGTGGGGGGTTGGAGAATGATTTGAAATGAAGTAATTCCTCACGCTGCATGTAATAATAATATTGAAAGCAAATGGCAATTCTACGCTATGATAGGTCCTTGTCGAACCTTTTCATGTTTTAGTTTCGTATCAACATAACCGAATTTGTTCAGCTGTAATTTTGCACGTAAAACGATCTGAAATCATTATTTACAAAAAATTCTAGTCTCTTGTGTTATAGTTTGAGACAATCAAAAGAAAAAATAATAAGTAGTTGCTTGTTTATACGCGAATTTCTTTGAATCTATTCGTAGTTCAAAAGGAGAAAAAAAAAGTGCATTTATAATTTTTCACGATGCAAAGCTCTGCCACTCAAAACACTCCAAATTTAGGAAAGCGATTCTTGTCCACCTGTTTCCAGCAAACCGTCGACCGTTAAAACTTAAATAAATTCCACATTGCCGTTGGCATCTTCTTGGGCAAAAATCAATATAACGCAGGAGCTTCGGCTCCGTTGAATATCTCCCCAGTCTCTCCCCCTCCGCGTGCACACACAAAATATTGTATATGTATAAAAACACAAGCGTTCATAGATACAAGAGATGGACAAAAGGATTATAATTTTGTGTTTTGTCGGCCGTCGTCCTCATCGCCGGTGTTGTCGGCGTAATCGTTGCCATCGACAAGAACAACCGCAAAGCCTACGACACCCCCGCGAGCGGCCCTGTTCTGACCACGGGCGAAATCCCTCGAGGCCCTCTGCTCCGCCACCAATACCAAGACAAGTGCAAGGAGACTCTGAACCACACCGTCAGCACCGGCGCCAACTCACCGAGGTCATCAGGGCAGCGTCAACGCCCACGCTCGCCGAGGTGAGAGCCGCCTTGGAGAAGTCCGCCGCGTTGGGCAAAACCGTCAACGACACCATTGACCAGCTCGCGATGAAAGGCTGCGGCAGGCTGCTTGACCACGCGATCTGGCTGTTGGAGACGGCATTCGACAAGGCCGCCAGCAGCGATGGGTTGGGAATCAAGGCCCGTAACCTGAACAAGCTGCTCGGCGGAGTGATCAGGTTTCGGATCATGTGTCTCGACGAGATCCAGACGAGCGAGCTGAAGGAGGAGGTGACGAATGGTTGATCAAACGTGACGCAACTCTCGAGCATTGCTCTCAGCATCGCCACCAGGCTCGCCTTGGCTAGTGACGCCGTCGAAGGTGTTAGCTTCAACAAGAGGAGGCTCCTCTCGAGCTACCAACAATCTTACGAGCGCGGCGAGGACGGGTTCCCGACCTGGCTGTCCGCCGGGGAAAGGAGGGTGTTGCTCGGCGGGGGGCGACGCCGTCACCAGCACCCAACGCTGTTGTTGCGAGAGACGGTAGCGGCAACTTCAGGACGATCAATGACGCCCTGAAAGCAGTTCCAACAACTTCACAGGGAGGTATGTGATCCACGTAAAGCTGGGGTGTATAACGAGACTGTTACTGTCACCATGCCAAATCTCAGCATGTATGGCGACGGCCCGGAGGCGACGATCGTCACCGGTAACTTGGGCTTCCCCATACCTACGTACGACACTCCCACCTTCGGTAAGTTGCATGTGCGGTCGATCCATACGTAGATAGAACGCAGTTTTGCAGATCGATCGGCTGCTGGGCTATTATTTATGATAATGTGTGCAATTGTTGCAGCGGTGGTGAAAGGGGGCAACGGATTCTTCTGCAAGGACATGCAGTTCCGGAACACAGCTGACCGGAGGGAGACAGGCGCTCGCCCTTTCGTCATCGCCGACAACGTGGCCTTCTTCAACTGCAGGATGGACGGGTACCAGGACACCGTGGCTGTCGAGTACGGAGACGTCTTCTTCTACCGTTGCGACCTCTACGGCACCATCGACTTCATCTTCGGTGACGCCTTCGTCATACTCCAGAACTGCAAGATACACGTGCGCCTCCCGGCGGTCGGGCAGCAGTGGTGGTGGCCGCCTCGGGACGCTACCAGTCGGAGCAGATGACGGCCATAGTCATTCACAACTGCACGATTTTGCCGGAACCCGACCTCCTCCTCCAGAAGGACAAGGTTGAGTCGTACCTCGCCAGGCCGTGGAAACCGTACTCGAGGACCATCATCATGGAGTCGAACATCGGAGAGTTCATCAGGCCGGATGGCTACCTGCCATGGACCAAAGGAGACCATACAAGGACCCCTGTACTTCGGCGAGTACGCCAACACCGGGCCGAGAGCCGACACTTCGACGAGGGTCAAGTGGCCCGGAGTGAAAGCGATCAGGCGGCAGGGAGGCGGTGACGTATACCGTTGAGCCTTTCCTGATCGGGCGGGAGCCCGCGGAGGTGACGGCGCGGACTGGCTGAAGAAGGTCGGTGTACCGTATCATTCGGGGTTGATGTACTGAGACACGCACGTTTGTACTGAGATTGGTCAATCTGTTGCATGCTCTAGTTGTGAGTAGATGTGAATGGTGGATAGACACTCGGAGAAGAGAGAGTTGGATGTGGATGAATGATTCTAAGCCCGGTACAGTAGTTAAACACAATATTAATCTTCTGTTACACTTGCAGGCTTGTAACTTCCGTTGAGTTTTTCATTTCGCTGATAGGTTTTGGCATCACTAATAGATCACGAATTTTTTATAGAGCAACTCTATTCGTAACAACGAGCTTAACAAAATATGAATAATAACCAACTAAGAACAATCATCAAAAGAAATTAAGAAAATTGATCTTATGCGAAAATCATTACGTGAAAATCACGGGACAAGCAATGACTAATATTCACTATGATAATAAAGATTATTAATATTCATGACTCTCATCACCTCTCAAATTCCCAACCTAAAGAGTCAAAAATACAAGAAGAAGAGATCATGAAAACTTTATTGAACTCTCGTCTGCCTGAGTAATTATTCGCTACAGCAGACTCAACCCACTGTTACAATACTGATCCTCTTTCAAGAAGATCAAACGTCCAAACTCGATCCTTCATGGTTCTTCAAACCCTCGCTTTTGCTGCCGACTCGAAGAAAAAACTCACACGAAGCCCTCTCTTGTTCTTCTTTTCTTTCCCTTAAATTTTCTCTGAGTCCCTTTATAGACAATTAAGTCTTCAAATCTATTTCAAATTATTTCTCAAAACGCAATCGAACTCTGAGTCTGAGTCATGCTGCACCCCCACTCCTTTTCGCGTTCTCTTTTCAAATTGCGATTGGACTCAAGAATTTTCCTGAGCCTAGTCGTTGTCTCGCAAGAATCTTACTACACAATGGAGTGGGATTGGGCCTCGGTGGGTGGGCCTTCTTTGGGTTGGACACCACCCCAACACTTTCCTCTTTTTGTTTTTCCCTTTGGGGCTGTTTGGTTAGGGGTGGAAGTGAGGAAGTAAGAAAGTAGTAATAGTTCCCTTTGAAACTTGAGAATTGGTTAGTGAGTTTCAGGTGTTTGAATGTTGTTGGGAAGTGTAATTGAAAAATGTTATGTCTTTTTCGGTGTTTGGTTGATAATGTGAAAGTGAAAGTGAAAAAGTTGGCCACAAGGTTGACTGCAAAATAATATTAAAATAAAATTAATTAAGAAAAATAAAAATTAGATTGTAAATAGAATTCAAGTGAGATTTACATGACACCAAAATTAGCTGTTTTGAGCTACAAATGATTACAAATGAGATTTACATGATCAACAATTAACTGTAACACCCTGAAAGTGAGGAAGTGATTGTGTAAAAGAGAAAAGAGAAAAAGAAAAAGATTTTCTCATTTCTCTTTTTCGGTGTTTGGATAGATAGGAAGTGAGCAGTATACTTCTCCGTTTCTTTACTTATGCCTACTTCCTTGCAACCAAATAGGCCCTTTTGGAAAGAAGAAGGTAAAAAACATGGTATCAAATTTGATAGCTCATAAGCTAATCTCATCATTTTTATGACTAAATCAGTTCTCAGTGACTCTTTTAAGAATTCAGATAGTACTTCATCTTTCTCATCTGCTTTAAAATTAGAGGACGGTCCAATCGATAATCTTAATCATTCATTGTTCTAATGGTTAATTATGATTCAATCCTTCCTCCAACTAACACCATATTATGAGTAGCACTCATAATATTTGCTTAATGGTTTTTTTGCTAATACAAAAAAAAAAAAAAAGAAAAAAAGAAAAGAAAAACGAAATCTTTGTAAGACCTTCAACTTCTAAGGGGTGTTAAGCCAATAAGTTAACTAATATAAAAACAGGAACTTTTTGCAGAGGAAAAAAAAGAAAAAAACATGAGATGGAAGATTGTTAGGTAATGTATATCATTCTGCTTGTTTTGCAATTGTCTAGTTTTTGTAGACTAAATGATGCATATTATACATAACCTAGAGAAGTCAAAGTCTGTATACATGGTCTAATTAATTAATATATAGTGTTTGGTATAATTATTAGATACTAAAGTATTTTGAGAATAAGAAGCACAAAAATCTAAGTTGTAATCAGCATTTTTAGCATATCATCCATATATTAATAACATGTAAATAATTAGGAATTTTAGGGAATAGTGAGGGTAACATGTTGAAAAGTAAGAAGACATCTTGTGTTAATTGATGGGTGAGGAAAGAGAGGCAGTGACGAAGGAATGGGGAAACAATGAGAGAGAGTGTAAAATGAGAGGAGAGAAACAGAGAGAAGAAAGAAATACACAATTATAATTTTTTCTTCACTCATTTCTTATTAATAAAAAGGTAAATTATGAGAAATCTTTTTCACTTATACCTTGTTTTCGAATTAATCTCCATATCATACAAGAAATCTTTTTATTAATAGGTAGGATGAGGATGCATGGATATATATGTTGGCCCAAGGTTCAATCACCCGTTTTTAGTGTGTTTGATGATTACAAAACATATATAGTCATTTGTACTAATTATATTGTTGTGTTTTATCGTGTTCAGGGTTCTAATGGTTCTAGGAGCATTCTTCCCTAAAGGAAGGTGTTTTGACTCAAGTCAACTCTTTTCGGGCTCAAGTATCAAGCTTGCAAGATCATATGAAGAAGCCCACTTGAAGATCTTGTAGTCCTTTAGAACCAATGTAAGAAATGTAAGAAATAGTTTGTTAAAGTTTGGGGTTGTAGAATATTGGCTCTAGGATACACACACACATTTTCAAAATACAGTTTTTAGTTTTGGTATTTGTTTTAAGTTCATGCCTTGATTCTTATACATGATTCCAAAATACTTACAAATTCTATATCTTGTTTACACCATGTATAACTATCTTTTACAACATGATACTTAACTTCATATACTTACAAAATTATCTTCAAAAATTTTCAAGTTCAAAATTTCTTCCCAGTTTTCTGTTTCAGGCTAAACCGGCCGACCGGACCGGTCGACTGGATCATGTGTATAGGACGTGCACGCTTGTGCACGTCTGTCGGTCGACCAAACGGTCGCCGACCTGTAAACCCCAACTCTCTGTTAATTTCGGTCGGGCGCCGGTTGACAGACAGTTAATATCTTGTTTTTCTTCTTGAGGACGGTCGACCGGTCGGTCGACCCGAGCCAACGGCTATATGCCAGCAAGGCGGCGGCCGACCGGACCGGTCGACCGCCAAGCCTGCTGTGCCCAACGACTCTTTCCTCTTTGGTGAATTTCTGAAAAACTGTTTTTGGTCTGTTTTGTGGCAGATTTTCTCTGATCTTAGGATATTTTCTGATCAAAAAGCTTCATTTTAAAGTGTTTTAATCCTTTTCCTCTCCCTATAAATAGAGGAGAATGGTCTCTTGAAAAGAACCAAGAAAAAAATCTTAGTTAAAGTTTTCAAAAGAAAGAAAAAGTTTCAAAGCTCTCAATTCTCTCTAGTATCGTGGCTATTGTTTTCGTTGTGTTTCAAGCAAAATTCATTTACAACTGAGTTTGTTTCTCTCACCACACTCTAGAGCCAAAAATTCCAATCCTCATTCTATAAGGAGTTGTAAAAGAAAGTGTTGTAAAGAGTTTGTGATCATTATTGTGATCACTGGTTACTTGTTCTTTGTGTTCCTCTTGTGGAGATAACTCTTTGGTAGAGTTCCAGTAAGTGGTGGAGTTCGGTACTCCGGGTCTTCGATAGACCTTGTGAATAGTCCTCGGTGGATAGTGGAAACCTTCACGGAGGTGAAGGCGGGGAGTAGTAGAGCGATGGCTCGAACCTCGAAACAAACATCTTGTGTTTGCGATTGCTTTGTGTGTACTTATTTGCTTTAAATTTTTCTTGCACTCTATTGCTTTCAATACTTCTTTGAGATCTTATCTTCTTTATCGGTGTTATATTGTGGCATTTCATCATGGCATATTATTCATTCTTTATTCGATCAATTCTCATACAACAAGGCTGCATTGCGCACCTCTAACCCATTCAAGGGGAATCAGGAGGAAGGAGTTCAGAACCCTTCACAGGGTATTCGGCTCTTAGTCTTGTTTTGAGAGATCGTGGCATCATTCATCCATCTTAGTTTTATAAAGATTGTTAGATTATCAATTACACCTATTCACCCCCCTTAGGTGTTTTTCAATTGGTATCAGAGCTTGGACTCTAGGCTCTTGGCTTAACAACCTTAGAGAGATCCTAATTTTGCTAATCATTTCATTCTCACTTAGTAAAAATGGCCGATGGTATTAAGACACCCCCCTAAGTTGATGGACTTAACTTTCCCATATGGAAGTTAAGATGACCGTTTTCTTGCAATCTCTAGGTAGTCGAGTTGCAAAGGCCGTGACCAAACCCGTTAGTGCACCCCCGGTGATGAATCCAACTTGGTCCGAAATTGAGGACTAGGAATTGATGCCAATGCTAGGGCTCATTATGCACTACTTCAAGCCCTCAATGATGATGACATTGCTAGAGTTATCCATTACAAATCCGCATTGAGATTTGGACACACTTGCTAGGACACATGAGGGGACTTCACAATGTGAAGAGGGATTAAGATAGACCTTCTTCGGTCCCAATATGAAAACTTTGCATGCAAGAGAATGAAAACCATAGATGATATGGTTACAAATTTACTAAGATTACTAATGGACTTTCTTCTTAGGTGATGGCATGATAATGACCAAAGAGTAGAAAGATCATCCGGGCTTTCCTCCTTCATGGGAAGTAAAAGCAACTACCTTGAAGGAACTTAATGACAAGGAGGAGATGGAGCTAATGGTCTCATTAGAAACCTCAAAACTCATGAGATGGAGAGAAAAGCTAGGGAGGACATGGCTCCTTCCAAGAAGAAGACAATAGCCTTCAAATGTCATCCACACACTCCGACGACGAAGAAGAAGAAGATGACGAAGAGCTCTCACTTCTTGTGAAGAACGTCGGAGGATGTACAACAAGGCTAAATTTCAAGGAAGAAGGAGATGGCAAGGAGGCAA